>PVJS01005723.1:0-43613 GCA_004027185.1 Glis glis | reverse complement strand
ACAACCCCCTCACGCTAAGTCAATACTCTTCTTATAGCACTTTATACTATCCTGATCAGATCTCTAACAATATGGATCACATGATATTGGAACTATATATTGTTTCAATGCCTGTATCTCCCAATATGAACTCCTAAATCAGAAGAAACTTGCTAATATATATATATCTAATACATATGTATATATGCATGTATGTAGATGTGTCCTGCCACCTATGATGTAGCCTCATTTGGAAATAGGATTTATGCAGATGTAACAAAGATGTGAATTGAGATGAGGTAATGCTGGAGTAGGGTGGACCCTTAATCCCAAATGACTGCTGTCTTTATAAAAAGAAGAGACACAGAGAGACATGGAGGAGATGGCCATGGGACAGTCAAGGCAGAGAGGAGCAATGTGGCCGCAAGCCAAGCTCTGCTGAGGATGGCAGCAGCTACCAGAAGCTAGGACAAGTCAAGGAGAGTTCTTTCCTGGGGCCTTTAGAGAGTATTTGGCTTGCTGACACCTTAATTTCAAATTCCTGGCCTCCAGAGCTGTGACAGATGCATTTCCATTGTTTTTACTCACCTAGGTGGTGGTACTTTGTTACAGCATGCTTGGGCATGAACACAGAGCTTGTCTTATTTAATACCATACTTAAAGTGTCAACATCATTATTGGCACTTAGTAGACAGACAAATGATTGTTTAATTGTCATTTAAATGAATCTAAAAACATGCAGAATGTTCCATTGCTTTCCCCACCTCTTATTCACCAGCCATCCAAATCCTACCCAGCCACATAAGTGGCTCTTCCCCTCGGGAATGCTTCTTAGTCAATTCAGTCCTTTCTCCTCTGGATTCCTAAACCACTTTATCATTTATTATGATCTCAATCCTGGATATTTGAGTGTACCATAATGCATACCTTGCCCGCCCCCAAAGATTTCATTCACCCCTTTGAGTCTGGAGGAAATTCTGTCTCAGTACCCTAGTATCAACTGTGTATGAATCATGTTATACTCAGTGCATAATACAACAATAACCACTTTTTTAGGGTCCACATTTTCAAATGATAATGAGAAGAATAGTCTCAAGTTGATTCGATCACTTGCCCATGACATCAGAAGTTGCAGAATCAGGGTTGTCTGATTCTAGATTGTGCTCTTTCCATGTTCACCTTTTAGTAAAACTTCAGAGTGTCAACCATTGACCAAAGTCCTCAATTGCCCTTGCTCTCAAGAGTGAAGAGGAAACCTGAGACTTTTGACCAGCAGCAAGAGCTGAGCAAACAGATATTGTGGGACACACGGGCCCAGGCAACTTAAGAGAACTGGAACCTGCAGCAAACACACACAGGCTTCTTGTAACCTCCTATAACAGGGTCCAACACATCCCAGCTTCCCATGGGATGGCTCACTTTGATCCAGTTGCCCAAAATAGCAATTCAGCTTTTAGTAAGTGCAGGTTGGATTACATTAATTAGTAAATGGAAGTAGAAAAGAATGACACTGGGGAAGTTACCAATACACTCTCTTTATCCTATTTCTCATTATCCTCAGATTCCTCCTTCCCAACATTTATTAACTGACCAGAGTGGGGGAGTTCATGAAAACCTACAATGCTTAAGCTGTAAGGTACAAATCTACCTTTCTTAAGTAGGACCATGTGTCAGAAAGCATTTTTAAACTTCAAAGCAGTACATCAAGATCTACATGTAAGGAAGGAAATATACCAAGTGCTATGTGCATGTATGTTTGTACTACTTTAAACCTCAATATGATGTATAATTGCAATGCACCAATAAAAGTATAAAAAGGACATATTAAAAAAGGAGCAACTGTAGCTCTAAAAATATACACATGGTGTTTTTGATGATTTTTACAGAACCAATAATGGTTCATTCCCATTATCTTAATTATTTTCAATTAATTTTTATTACCAGTACAATAGACTCTCCTTATCTACCATGGAAACAATCCAAGACCCTCAGGGAATCCCTGAAACCACAAATAGTACCAAATCCTATATATGTGTTATTTTTCCTATACATATGTACCTATGATAAATTTTAACTTGTAAATTAGGCATAACAAAAGATTAATAATAACTAATAACAAAATTGAACAATTATAATAATATACTATAATAAAAGTTATGTGAAGTGGTCTCTCTCAACATATCTTACTAGAGACAAAAGGATGAGTCATGGGTGGGATGGAGTGGGATGGAGCTGGATGGCACAGGATTTCATCACCCCACTCAGAACAACATGCAATTTAAGACTTAGGAATTGTTTGCTTCCGGAATTTCCACTTAATTTTTTCAGATGGCAGTTGTCTGTGGGTAACTCTAACATTGGAAAAAGAAACTGCAGATAAAGAGTAACTACTGTATTAATTTTCTTAAAATAGTGTCTTAGTCAGCTAGGGCTGCTTTAACAACATTCCCTAGATTGGATGGCTTAAACAACATTTATTTCTCCAAGTTCTAGAAGCTGAGTGTCCAAGCCTGTAGATTTATTCCTGATAAGGCCTTTCTTCCTGGCTTGCAGATGACCGCCTTCTTTCCATGTCCTTGTATGGTGGAGAGAGAAAATTCTGGACTCTTCCTCTTATAAGGAAAATAATCCCATCATGCCTTCATTTCCCATGACTTCCTCTAAATCTGATTACCTCCCCAAAACCTTACCACCAAAGCTAAATGCCATCATATGGGGTCGGAGTAAGGTTTTAACATAAGAATTTGTGAGGGACACAAACATGCAATCCATAATGAATAGTATATGATTTGAGGCAATAGATTTTGCTCACATAACATGATCCTATCTGTTCTGTAAATTAAAGAGCAGGCAGTGCAAAATGGCTAATTCTGAATATGCCCAGGGGCATGAAATTTTTGATTTGTTATTGTTAAAAGCTGAAATGTATATTTTAGAAGTCAGTGTGGTCAAAAACCTAGTTATTATTCTCGGCCTCAGCACTTACCAACTGTGTGACTTTGGATAGGTTTCATAACCTCTTTCAAGGGGCTCATATTGAGCAAATTTGGGAAAATACACATCAATATAAATGGTGAGAGTAAAGGATTACAGCTCATTAAATAAAATAGGAATCCATGTGTTTTCAGTGGCATAAGTGAATAAATAGAGAAGACAAGACTCTACATTGCAATAATATAATAAATATAGGTGGAGTTAAAATCATTTGACAACCATCATAGAAAGAATTAATTTAGGTAGGAAATATCAGTGGGTGCTAATGGAATGCGGAACAAGATTTTGCACAGTACCAAAGGATCTCCTCACAAAATATCTGTTAATTGCAAAGGTCAAAGAAGTAATTTCAGTGTAGAAAGAAAACTGATTGGCAACAACTGATCAAAACTAATACCACCATTAATGGTACAAATCAGCCACATCATGCGCCACCAGATAAGAAACAACGAGATCATAGAATCACTGATACGATATTCTGGCCCAAAAGGCATAACCTGGATCTAATCATGGGCAAGCATTAGACAAACCCAGCTGGAGAAACACTTTACAAAATAACCAGTCTATAATCTTCAAAAATATTAAGGTCATGAAATTTAAGGAAAGGCCGAGTAACTTGTCCAAGCTAAAGATCAATGAGACATGATAACTTGGAGCAACATGTAATACTACTAGATTGGATCATTTTGCCATAAAGATTAGTCTTAGGATAATTGGTTAAAATTTGAATGGCTCTCTGAGTAAATGGAGACACAAAAATTCTTTATAGTAATCGTGTGTGTGTGTGTGTGTGTGTGTCTCCTATGGGTGCTTTACCACTGAGCTACATCCCCAATACTTTTTTATTATTATTACTATTTTATTTTGAGACAGGGTCTTGCTAAGTTGCCTTGGTTGACTATTTTAGCCAGCTTTTCCATCCCTGTGACCAAAATATCAGACAAGGACAACTTAGAGTAGGAAAGGTCTATTTGGCTCACAGTTTTTGAGGTTTAGGCCATGGTTGGCCAGCACCAAGGCAGAAACCAAAGCTTCAGGATGCGTGTGAGAGAAAAGCTGTCCTTAGTCAGGATGGCTGGAAGCAGAGAGAGCCCCCAAGCATATATAGTCCCCAAGTCTCTGCCCTCAATGGCCCACATCCTCCAGCCATGCCCTACCTCTGAACCTTACTGTGTTGGGGACATGATTTCAACACATGAGCTTTGGGGGACATTCCAGACCCAACCCATGACACTGGTTTTAAACTTACAATCCTTCTCCACCTGGGATCTGTCTCTGAGATTATAGGCCATGCAACTAGCATGTCTGACTCTTTCCAGTGATCTTTTGCCTTTTAAAAATAAATTTGAAATTGTTTCGTACAAAATGTGGAAAAATTAGGTGAAGATATGACAACATACATTCTAGAAACCACTCTATATCATCATTGGGGGAAACTAGTTTCTATATGAGATTTTTTAATTGCAAATTTGGGAGACTTCAATTGCTATTATTATTTTTGTAATCACGGAAGATATTTCTGTTCTTGATTGTCTAATGCTAGTGCTTGGGGGAAAAAGAAAAATCTCAAAACTCAAAATGACCTGTTGCTTTGATCTTCTTAATCATGGTGTTATTTGGAGGAAGCTGAAAAACAAATGAACTTTTATTCAATCATGTACATGGTACATTTAATTATAGGCATTATTTAGGGGATACATGAAAGCATTCTAGTGGTATCTTTTGTGTTTCTTCCATGATAAGAACAAGGGAATTGTTATTTATATGGAGGAACGGATATATTTTTTTCCAGGGGATAATGCAATTTAGAGTCTCTGTGTGCTTTAAGTGTTTCTCAGGGCTGATTAAAGCCTTGAACTTGGATTGAAAAGCTAATGCTCATCTGTCTAATGAATGTCCTTTCATTGCATGAATTTAAGTAGAAGTTAAAGTCATGGCAGGATTACACAGAGACAGGTGGCACCGTGAGAAGGATTGGGAAATGCTAGAAGCAAAAGCCTTGGCATTTGGAGTTTGAGGGATATTTTCAGAGTTGTTGCAAATTAGGTTTTCTTATGCTTTAAGAAATTAAATATTTCTTTTTTGAAATGTGCATGTTTTACTCATCATTCCATCCTAGATACCTAGAGTAGCATGACTAAATGAAGGGAAAATGAATGAATTGAAACCCAAATAAATGAATAACAAGGAATCATTGAAATCAATCATTCTCTCCTCTTAACAATTCTAAACTCACTTCTTCCATTTCCAACTTTGCATCGCTGAAATCCGTAGGCTACAACCTATGGTCCAAATTTAGTTTACTGCCTATTTTCGTAAATATAGTTTTCTTGGAACACTACCATAACCACTTGTCTATGTCTATTTTCATGATATCATAGCTAAGTACTTGCCACATCAACCTATAACTCATCCAATCTATAAGTTACTATCTGGGTCCTTTTACAAAAGAGTATGATCAAGTTCTTAGAGTTTGAATGATGGTAAAGTCTAAAAGAGAGAACCTGATGAGGTTTGCTCCCACAACATGATTCATAACATGATTTCAACTTCTTAGAGCCTCTTCTAGGGAGCTCATAAGTAAGAACATTAGGAAAATAGGAGCCTCTCTGCATATTTCCAGATAAGAAATTTGACACAGGTAACAGTTTACAGTGGTGTTAGAGGGAATGGAAGGACGTTCGTGGGATGGTCACAGGTTAGTAACTGCAGGAAGTAATACAACTACTCCAAATGCTACAGAAGAAGAAGAGAAAATTAGCAATGTTGCTCAGAATGCACAATTACACCATGATGTTGGCACTGTGGGAACCCAGCTGCCTGAGTGGGACTGTGCATATGCCAGCAAGCACAGCTGCTCCATGCTGGAAGTGCCACCCAAGCATGGGGTGAACTTCTCTTTCCTCTCCTCTCCCAGGCCCCATCAGTGGTCCCCAATGACATAAACTAACATGAGGCCAGCTGGCAATGGGTCTGACAGATGTAGTTTATAGGCTGCTAGCCCCAGGAGTATAGAGAAGTAGAAGCAATGACTGAAGCTGAGAGACAACAAGAGCTCCCTACCTAATGCTCATAGTGAGCTAACTTGGTTTTAAAGTGTATACTCTCATACAAGCCTTACAATCAGTGGTGTGGTGATGATGAGACAGGTGCCATAAAGTAGATGCAATGTATAACACAACAACAGTGTATATGGAATCAGAGAGATATGAAAGAGCACAATAAACGAAGAGGACTTGATAGGCCTTGCTTGAAAACATATGATGGGAAGGGAGGTACTCTACTTGTCAATGCAAGAAAGATAAAGTTGGATAGGGAGCAAACCCACACATCATTATGCCTAATGTAAAATGTGACAGTGTAAGCAAGAAATGAACCTCACTATGAAATTTGACCAAGTCCTCTCCATTCCGGGTATGATATTCTTCACTGGGAAAATCAGTCCAGCCACCTAAGCCAAGTATCTACAAAAAGAACCACAGGCAACTTTCGATTCTTAGGATGTATCAGATTGATTAGCGATAGCTTGCTGTAGACCTGAATTGTGAAGGATTCTAAGCAACCTCCAGATTCACTGGGATAGAGTACCAGGATTGATTTGTGATGCTGGTCACCAGCATAGGAATGGCCTATGTTTGCTACCATTGTTTTTAATAATATACTGAATGATGTTGTATAACTCAGGAATTTCTGAAGACCACAAAAGGATTTGTTGAGAATGCATGCTATGACTAGGTAAATCTTTAATACATAGTTTGTTTGTTTTCATACTGGAGATTGAACCCCAAAGCATTCTACTCTTGAGCTATACCCCCAGCCCTTTTTTATTTTATTTTTTTAATTATGAAATAGGTTCTAAGTTACTGAGGCTGGCCTCAAACCTGTGACTCTCCTGTCTCAGCCTCCCAAGTACTTGGATTATAGGTGTGTGCCTCCATGGCTGGCTTTAATACATAGTTTTATAGAAAAAAATTAGAGGGTCTATAATGAGCTGTCACATTTATTTCTAACTGTTCTTCAAAAAACTGGTGATAACATAGATAAATGTGGTTAAAGAAATTGTGTTTGGTTGGTCTGGTTCAAGCAGACATTTTTAGATTACATGTTGCCTTGGTTCCACAGGATCTTGCCTGGGATAGTTATGTTTCTTTAGAACACTTAAAAAGAATTGTGTGTGTGTGTGTGTGTGTGTTTGTGTGTGTGTGTGTAGGAAGTACAAATTTGAGTCCACAAGTCATATGAAAATGAAATGTCCTTTTTTATATTAACTCAATTTCTACATTGTTTTAACTACTCCAGGTATAGATGGGGGGGGCTAAATCAGTTAAGAGCATCACATCACCTTTCTCCCAGGGAGGATTTTAGAATAATAGAGATCATGCAGTGTCCCCTGGAGGACAAGCTTACTTGGTATCTACTGAGTCCTCCATTGTTGTTGTCTTGTCTACAAGTCTTCTTTAGGGATCCACGGTGAATCGACATGATTCCATGACATGTTGATGTCTGGAAGTCAACAAGAAGATATCAGGGGCCCTACACACACACACACACACACACACACACACACACACACACACACACACACATCTGTTTTCTTGTCACCTGGGAGCCTCAAATGATGAGCAAGGCACACCTCCTTACAGTTTTGCTTCCCTAAACATATCTTGGTCTTTTACCTAGAGCAATGACTACTTGAATTGGGGTTGGGAAGAGAACAAGAATAAATGTGAAAAAGTCTTTAGTTCCATAATATTTTCACTCTATCTGCCTCTGCAGTTACTCGAAATTAGCTTTAAATTATTAAAGCTTCACATGTTAATGCAGGATTTGATGCAAAATGCTGCAGGTCTGACTTATGAGACTTTTTTTGAGATCTCTCTAAGGAAGGGTTCTTCTCCAAGAAACAGCAATGAACTCCTTTCCTTCTCACTTTGGATTGGAGGAAAAATGAATGAATGAAGGATCTAAGTTAATATCCTTATTTTGTAGATGAGAAAGCAAATAAACCAGCCTAATCCCAAATTAGCATAATTAATTCAGGGGAGGGCTTTTGCTTCTGAGCTGAGAATTGCCTCCAGAGCTGTTTCTCAAAATACAGTGAGCATAGAAACATAGGAAAAAACGGAGGCAAGTAATCTGAACCAACATTTTATAAAAAATTTGTATAAAAAAGCCAGCAACACGTGGTTAACCCCCAGGTAACTCAACTTCCTTATTCATCAAAGAAATACAAACTAAAACTACCGTATTAAGCTACTTGGCACTCACTAGTATGGCAATAATGATAAAAAGACTTGGCAAATACTAAGTTTTGGAGAAGATGAGGAGCAGCTGGAACTCTTACACACTGCTGGTAGGAATAGAAAGCTGTTTGGCAAGCCAGGTGTGCTGGCGCACGCTTGTAATCCCAGTACTTGGGAGGCTGAGACAGGAGGATCCGGGTTCGCAGCCAGCCTCAGCTACTTAGTGAGGCCCTCCGCAACTTAGTGAGACCCTGTTTCAAAATAAAGAATAAAAAAAATAGGGCTGGGGGTGTAGCTTTGGAGGGAGAATGCCCCTGGGCTCAATCCCCGGTACCCCCAAAAAAGAAAGCTGTTTGGCAGTATCGTATATGTTTAACCATACTTAACCACATAGCACCGAGATATTGATGTAAAAAATGGTTGTTGGCAAAAAAATAATATAAGAATGTTCATAACATCTTTATTCATTATAGCCCCAAACTTGAAATACCCCATATGCATCTGCAGACAGAAGAACGGATAAACATGTTGGTATGCTCATACTTTGGAATGTAAGACAAAGAAGCAAACTACTCACACCTCCAACAAAATGGCTGAATTTCAAACATATGATGAGTTAAATAAAACCACACTCAAACACTGATGAAAACACATACATTCTGTGTAATTCCATCTCCATGAAGCCCAGGAAGAACAGGAAAACATGACCTGCGACGGTGGAGTCAGGAAGTAGGCATCTTTGAGCAGAGATGGGAGATGAGCCAGGCACACCGGGGTCCTTTACAGGTGTTGCAACTTCCACATTTTGGCTGTTGGAGGTGATGGCCAGGTGTGTTTAATTGAGTCAAATGAGTAAAAAATCCCATCAAACTCACCACTTTGGATGGTACATTTTATTTTTCATAAATGATACATGCTGTCTTAATAAATATCAGAAAGGAAGAAATATTAACAGTGTCACTTAAAATAAGCCTTCGAGACTTACAGGTGTGGCTTCTTTAATCTGCCAATCAAAGGGTATAAGCAGGTAAGTCTTGGCAGAGATACGGAACCTGCTTGGGAATAAGCATCCCCAGGTATTTCTGACACAGGTGTGCAGAGGACCACACTTTGAGAAGCATCACTCCTCATTTTGCTGCTAAGAAATATTTTTAACACTGTTTACCCTTGATTGCCAGCTTTCTACTTCATAATATTGAGTAACTTTTCTCCACATTTCAGCATTGATACTATTTCTAAAACCATTCTGTCTTACAGTCTAAATATCTAGATTGGTTTCTTTGGCCCAGTAATTAGTGGTGAGTATGTGAACTCTCATAAAATATTTAAAACCCTTAATTAAAACACTGACAAGAATGAAATCCCCTTGTTCTTGGGGAGCAGATATTGCTTTAGGCCAGAAACCTATGCACCTGTCCTGCAGAGCATACATTGTTTGTCTCATGCTTTTCCTTTTCAAATGGAAACATGAACTAGAAAATACTGTCTTGTAGGTGCAATGCCTGTAAAGAATGTTGGCCATCCTAGGTGCTCAATAAATAGAGTTGGCTTGAATTAGAATGGACATTTCAGGAAAAATTAAACATGTAAATGAATCTGCACTTTGAGAGTGCCCATACTGGAGAAGAACTTCTTTATTGCAAATGAAAGGAGACCGTGGCGATTTGCTTTTCCTGCCAGGTGCCCTGTGTCTGGTACTGTATCGCTACTTTGTTTTCAAGCCCCAGTATTTACTTTATAAAGTAAATATATATTATCCCCATTTTACAGATGAGGAAACTTAAGCTTAAAGTGGGTAAGTGGCTAAGATCAAAGAAATATTGCATTAGTCAGATTTTCTTTTTTCTAGCTCATGAAGTCGAAATGAATCACCAAGATGATGTCCGGGACTTATTGCCACAAATATTTATTTTCTGTGGATCAGGCTTGACTCTGTTTTATTTGCTTCATGTTGCAGAATATAAGGGGTAAGAGGAGGCTCTGTCCATATTTCCTCAGGGGACAGAGCGAGATCAACCCTGCAATGGCTCTTCAGTCTCTGCTGGACATCACGGCAGCCATCCTGCGGCAACAGACCAAAATGCCCAGTCCACTCACTATCTGTAGAGTGAACCCCTAGGGAAAAATAACATACAATATGTCAAAAATGGCAAAACCAAAATTTGAAGTATTAAGGTCCTTTCTCATTCCTCCTAGATCATTCATTCATTCATTTATGGATCTTTGATTCAATAATATTTTGGAATCTATTAGTAGCATGCATTCACTAAGAAAAAGAGATTTGTGTCCAGAATCTCTGAAACCCATTTCATTATGTTATTCACTACAAAATGGGTAGAATTGTATCCCACCTGATAAGGGAATTGAAAACTTTAACATTTATCCTGGAAATAATGACATGTGTACAAATTTTACTTGTGGAAGTGTGAGGTCTTACATTCACACCTGGGCCCACATGGATACCTTAAAGTTTTCTTCATCTTTCTGGCATTTCTCTGATTTCTATGGATCCCAAATTTTAGGATTCTGGGTATTAAGAATATGTTAACTAAGCTGGGTATGGTAGCACATGCCCCTAGCGAGACCCTTTTTCAAAAACAAAAAACAAGGGGAGGTAGAGCTCAAAGGTGGAACACCCCTGGGTTCAATCCACACAAAATAAATAAAAAAATAAAAATAAAGAATATGCTACCTAAACATTTTAGGAAATCAGTAAATACATTAAACCAAACTTCCATAGAACTATCATTTCACATTTAAAAATAAACACTATATTTGAAATGCTTTGGGATGCAGAAAAAATTAAAAGTCAGCATGAAATATACTTTAGGTTATTGCTATACAATACTGTTTTCTTGTTGTACTGCAAGTTCTTCAGTTGAGAATGCTTCCTTTCAGTGACATTATCATAAACTGTATTCACATAGGTATGTCGATGAAGGCCAAATTGGAATTTTTAATATTATTCCATTCAATTTGGAATATTATGAGAAAGATGAGAAAAGTCAAAATGTTATGTCTCCTACTTAAACTCCCATTTGCTGGTCTAGAAAGAAGGTGGTTTTAAATGTCTGGCTAGATTACAAAAATGTATTCAGGGGAGTGTTCGTTTGTGGACTGATTTCTTCAAATTGAGCAAGCAGGGATATGTCTGAGAAGGAAGCCTGCTGGGACCTCTGTTGACTTGGTTGTGGAGTAAGATGATCTGAGGCCTAGTGTTTTAGAAGCGTGTCCTGCTGATTTCAAGAGCTGGTGACAGTGGCTCAGGTTGTCCTTTGTTCTAATGAATTCAATTCAAAACACTTTTATTGGTGACTACTATGTGCTATATATTATTTTATGCTCTGCGACTGTGGCACTACACAAAAGAAGGACCTGGCCGGGTAGAGCCTTGTGATGGGGCCATGCCTCTGCTGAGTACCAGCACTCCCTGGTGAGCTCTAGACATATTTCCAACAATTCCACAAAACAATGCAGCATACTCTAACCACATCTGGGCAGCTCTCCTTTCCTTCTTTATTAATTTAGCAAAGAACTTACAATAGACTGCAACTGGTGTTGCTTGTTTAAATCCTGCATTGTGACTTAACATGTAACCTTGAGTAAATCTGATCCTGTCACTCTTCTGTTGACGGTCCTTCCTTTTGGCAACTTACGCACTAGCATACAAGGGCATGTCTGATTGGTCCCATGACCAAACTCTCAGAGTGCCACTTAATATGCATTAGTCTTCTTCAGGGACTGCAATTGGCCGATCACTTTCATGCCTCAGGATGGCTGCCTGTGTTCTTTCCTCCACCTGCAGGGTTCTCTCCTCTACTCTACAGCTGCATAGCTTCTATTCATCCTTTAGAGCTGTCCTTCCTAAACTGGCCTAAAATGAGACTCCCTGGACAACTGGCTATCTTCTTACAGCCTCTTCCATTCTCTTAGTTCACCGTGCTTATTACTGCTTGTAAATATAGCTGCTTATGTGTTGCTGTGTTTAATATGCTCAATTTCTAGAATATAAACTTGAAAATAATAGGGATATTTTATGATATGCTCTCTTCCATATGTCCACAACACAGCACCAGGAGCCTACTTCAACCTCCTGTTTATAATGTAATACGTTCCTAGCTTATTCCTGACATGTGTGAAGAGTCCTGCAATCTCAGTTCTAAATCTTGAAGAAGTCAGTAAGACCCTGTAGTATGGATTTGCTCATAACTCACAGGCCAGGAATGTTTGGAAATGGAGGTGCCCTTGTGGATCTGCACAAAAGAGCTTTTTTTTCTAGTGAGGTGAATACAGAGGGACAGGACCCAGTCTTCTGGCAGATGTATATTAGCAAGACCTTGGCTCTCAGAAAAACAGAATGAATGAAGCAAGGGACCCAGTGACGGTGTCTTACAGAGAAAACCAGCACTGGTCACAGAAAACAGACACAAATTAAGTTCTTTTGCTGAATTGTTGGCTCCTAGGTCTATAATAAATCAAGGAAAACTCAGTTTTATAGCATTATCATTAACTCCACCATCTGCCCTGCTGTCGTGATAAGGATCAGATTTAATATTACTGAAAGCTTTCTCCGTGTCAGAGACAAGGCTACACATTACATTTTCTTCATCTAATTCCACAGTGATCTTGTAAGGTACAGCTTATCCGTATTCCCATTTTAAAGACAGGAAAACAGAGAATTGGAAAATTTACTTGAGTTGCTAAGCTAGTAAGAGATGCAGCGAGGCTTTGACATGAGGGTCTAATGTCATGTTCACATTCTGAACTGCTCATTCTCTTTGAGACACATCATGCCCAGCCACCATGATAGCGACTTCAGGGTCCAGATCTAGCTTTGTGCTTTAATTTAACATCCTCCTAGACAGGGAAATCATGGGCTATTGATTTGTGTCCTGACTTTCTCTAGGATCGGCTGGAGAAGACTTAGCTCTAAGGAGAGTTTGTAGGAAGTAGAATTGATTTTCATTTTGGGGAGAAGGGTACTGGGGATTGAACCCAGGTGCATTCTATCTCCAAGTTTGCTTTGAAACAGGGTCTCACTAGGTTGTTGAGAGTATTACTACTTGCTGAGGCTGTCCTCAAACCTGCGATCCTCCTATCTATGCCTCCCAAATACTGGTGTGTGCCACCATGCCCAGCTAGGATTGACATTCTACAGTAGCAGAAGTGAGGCTGACTGACCTTCACAGGAGGCAACAGACAAACGCCCCTGAGTGTAGAGAAGGGACTCTTTCCCCGGGATCCCATTTCATCTGCTTACAGTTCTAACCCTTAGGAAATTGTTTCTTAGATGGACTTGAAATTTGTCTTCCTGGAGTTTCTTGCCAGTGGCCATGATAAATGATTTTCATCCAATTTCAGGGCAATCATCCTATTTCTTAGGCCACTTTGACGTTCCTATAGAATGAGGAGAGTCCCTTTATCCTTCCAGTGCTAATGATATTGGATTCATGTTCCAATTGTTCAATTGTTTCAATTGTTTTGAGACAGGGTCTCACTAGACAGGGTCTCACTAAGTTGCCCAGGACTTTCAGCTGAATTCATTTATCTGATTCTTACAGCCAGTCTTTTAGAGGGTGGGCATTATTTTTGCCACTTTCTGGAGTAGAAGACTGCAGAGCCAGGGTGTGAGCCAGCAGCAGGACTCAGTTAACTCTGATTCTGAAATCATGCAGGCCTTCCAGAGAGGTAATTTCCAGGCTCTTTCATCGTTATCTTATCTCTGGTTGCTTATTGGTGCCTGGTGGGTTATGCCCTGAATCCAACGTGGTAGACTCATTTGGGTTGTAGAGGGAGATTTTCTTCTCATACACACGGCCCTTACTATATATAAACCTGACCTGGTTAGACTGACAGAGCCAGGGTCATAATTTCTCAGGAAAATGGCAGACTAATGGAAAAAAGGTCATAAATATCATCAAATGCAAAGCCTGACATTTACCAAGGACAATTGTTTCATCATAAAAGTCTCAGGCTTTTTGGAGCCTTTCAATTAAGCCTCCACAAGACATCCTGCCTCCTTAAAGAGGAGGAGGAAAGGAAAGAATAACAAAGTGTGTATGTGTGTGGGGATGGGTGAGGGGCAGGGGGTGGAGGTGGTAGATGAGAAGAGGAAGACCAAAGGGGACATTCCTGTGGCTTCAAGAGTAAATTGAGCTTCTAATTCTTTGTGACCAGTAGTAGGATTAAGAGTTCAAAAGGGCAGGTCATACAAGGGCAGGGGGCCAGGCTGGGTCTTGCAGGGATGTGACCCAGGAAATGCTGGCAGGCTGGGCCCCTATACCTTCCTCAGCAGGCCTCCAATTAGGATTTAATGGTCAAATGTGGAATGCATTAGAACATCTCAGCAGAAAGTCTGTGTTCAAAGGAGCCGGATCTTTTGGGCTAAGTAGAAAAACATTCCTCCATGGTCAGTTTCCTCCTGAACCTTGCTAACTCTGGGGCCTCGCTGACAGTGGGGCCTTTCAAAGCATCATGTGTAAATGGCCTCAGTGTAAACCCCCTATTTTCCTTGAAGATGCCATGAGTCAAAGGAGTAGACCCACCGGCTTTGTTTGGCATTTGGGGCCCTGTAAGGGATAGGAAGAATAGTTTAACCCAGGGTTCTTTGTGTTTGTGGATCCTTTGACTGTCTATCCAATTGAGGAAACATATGTGTACATGTCAGAATACATGGATACAACCAAGACAGAGTTAACACATATGTACACTAAGCGTGTGTGTATGCACCCAATCTTTATTTTTTGTGGTATTGGGTATTGCAACTAGGGGTGCTTTACCACTCAGCTACACCCCTAGCCCTTTTTATTTCTTATTTTTTTTATTTTGAGCAAGGTTGCCCAAGATAACCTCGAATTTGTAATCCTCCTGTCTCAGCCTCCCAAGTACTGGGATTATAGGTGTGTGTCACCGTGCCTGGCTCTCTATTTTTTTTTCTTAAAGTTGTTCTAATACTCTGCCTTGTCACAGAAAAAAATCAACTTGCCCAGGATGAATTCTGTGTGTGCATGCTTGTGTGCACATGCATGTTCACCTGTATAAAAGAGGGTAGTGTGCAATATACAAATGTGCATGAACAGATATGTGAATCTGTGCATACCTTCTATTTCTGACTGTGACTAAATATATTGATTTGGGAGGAGAGGCGAGCATCCATGAAAATGCCTCTGGAGATGAGGATAACAGTGGGGAAAAAGCCAGCTGTGTGCAGATGGGCATGTGGAGGTGTGTGTGCTCATAGGCACCAAGGAGTGTTTCTGTGGTGATACATTTTGATTCACACTTGCACGTGTTGCTTTGTGTGAATATAAAAGCTAAATCGCATCATGTGTATATGCCTGCAATATCCATTGAAAGTGTGCAAGGATGGGTGTATATGGCACTTTCAAAATCTTAGTGTGTGTGTGTGTGTGTGTGTGTAAATTTGGGATCATGTGTGAATAACCTATGAATCCAACATAAACTTGGAGATGCATGTGTATGACATGGCTAATGAATGAATATGTCTAAGTTATGAGTGTGTGACTATGTGAGTATTTATGTCTCTGGAAGGGTGTGAATAGGGATGAGACTGCAGAAAACATAGACAGAGACTGTGTGGATCCATGCAGTGAGCTGAAGGATGTGCTCATGGCTGTGCTTGTGGCTTCCCTAGCTACAAGACACAAGGTTAAATATCTTAAAGTTCAGTTTAGGAGTCACACTGGTCCTGTTTGGAGTGGGCCCAGCTTCTCTTTTGAAATCTGAATAAATGACACAAGAAAATATGTTCCATTTTCTCCTAATATATAGGAGAAAATTATATTTTCTCCAGTACTATATAGTGTCTGTGTACACACACCTACACACATACACATGCACACACACACACACACACACACACACACACACACACTACACACAACGCATTCTTTGGTATAAGCATGCAATCATATGACTTCTATCTCGAGTATCTGAATGCTACTGTGTCAGTCCTGAATTTAGGGTAACCAGCTCAGCCTGGTTTGCCTGGGACTTTCCTGGTTTAAACACCGAAAGTCCCACATTTCAGGAAACTCCTGTGTTTTGTACAAACTGAATTAGTTTGACCCTAGCTAGATTGGTTGGTCATAGACTACAGAATGGGGAAACTGAGTCTGGGCCATAACCAAGGAAGTGGCATAGAGCCATGGTTTCTCTATTTTTTTGAAAGAGGGGGAAATTGTGCTGAATCCTATCAGAAAATGGTATTTTTTTCATGTGCAACGTTACTGGCCTCTTAAACACAGTATAGATTATAAGAGCATGCTAATTTGCAGTTGCCTGGGTCTCTTGGAATTCCACCATATCCCTTACCAGACATGTGACCATTGCCAATTTGCTTAAACTTCTTAGGACTTAGGTTACTCATCTATAAAGCAAACATAACTATTTCAGAGTTATTTTACTCATGAAATGAGAACCTACAGATGCAAAGCATTTAACTTACTACCTTGCATATGATATCATGCATAAATGGCCCATAATTATTATTCACTTATTCTTACAATATGTTTATTGAGCAATGGCTACAGAAAGGTATCTGCTAGAGGCTAAAAATATAAATATGCAGAAAATATGGCTCCTGCCCTAAGAAGTCCTCAGTGTACTGTGGAAGATACTAGTTAATCTTCATACAAATAACTGGGTTTTGTTTGTTAGTTTGTTTGTTTGTTTTCTCACTGTGATGAGCTTTAAAAATGGAGGAATATGTCTATTCTGCAAAGAGTGGTAGTCGTGTGCTCCCAGCAGTTTTTAACAAATAGCCCTCGTCATCTTCCAAAAGTCACAGCTGTTCCTTGAGTCATTGCTGTAGGCCTGGCAGTGGGCTGGAAGCCAGGGAACGGTACACAGAGAAAAGCAACCCTCCCAGGGAAAGAGTGTCTCTGAAGAGCGAGGAAGGACAAATGACTGCAGATTATCCTGGAACCTAACTCCAAGTGTCAGACATGCAGGGGAAGGCTGAAGAGAAATGTAGGGAGTGGGGCGAGTGGGGGGTGATTTGCAGCCAATGAAGCAAGGACAATGACTGGTTTAAATGTAAGAAGTAAGAAGCAAGGCTAACTTTACTGTGTCCTTTAGGAGCTAAATACTTTGCAGCTACTGCCTTGCTCTATGTAGGCACTGAGGATAGAGAAAGTTGGGGCTTTCCTTGCATGAACGTGGCCATGGTGGCTTTGCAGATGCAGCCCTTTGCACAAATAATTATAATACAAGGTGATGCATGCTCTAATTTAAGTAAAGAAAGCGGAACCAACTAACCTCTGGGGAGTTGTAAAAGGCTTGTCAGAGTCAAGAAGATAACAACTTGAAGTTGTCTTATAGGAAAACTCACTAGGCAGAAAATTGGCATGGGCCGGGTGTTGGTGGTTTGGGGGTTATGGGATAGACATTCTGGAGAGTGGAAATAATAGGAACACACACAGAGCTTTGTAAAGGAAGAGATATTGTAGGAGAGAACAAAAACCTCTTGACGTCCAGAATATAAACTCCAGGATACCCCTTCCCAGACCAGAAGTCTTGGAGGACATGATTCAGTCATGCACATCTCCCCACTGCTGCACACAGGCCTCTGGACCCTCACTGAATGCCCATTTAGTAAATGAGGGAGTCACGTGGGAGATGGTCACGTTATGAGCCCTAATTTCCTTGCTGAAGAGTTTGTACTTTATCCTGGAGATAAGGAGAAATCACCAAAGAATTGTCAGGAGACAATTGATGCAACCCAAGTGTGTATTTCAGAATGTCTGGACTCAGCAGGGTATGGCTGTATTCCAGAGGTGGAGAGAGAAAACCAGAGACAGGAGGACCACTGAGGAGCTGTGCACAGTCATGTACCAGGCTGCAACAACCAAGGAGGAGTGGATCTTGACGACCACTCAGTCCTCCTGGGGTCCCCATTCATATATGGGCATTACTCTCACTCCCTCCAGGTTAAGAGCACAATTAGAGACCCGGAAAGTGCTACGAGGCTTCTGCATGTATGTCATTCATTCACATGATCACACTAATGGGCAAGCAGTGTTTGGTCATAGGGGAAAGAAACAAACCACTGGGATTTACAGCAGCACACCTTGGTTCTATTCCCAGCTCTTCCATGTCGCAGCAGCCTGACTTTGGCCAAGTCCCTTAGCCTAGTTTGTGACATCTACATAAAGCGGAGTAGCCGCATCTGTATCATGGTGTTGTGGGGAATTGCTGGAGAAGAGACATGTGAGAGGCTTTTTTAAAGTTTTTGAACAACCACACAAATATCAGGCATTGATTAAACAGATACTGGGCAGGGGTTTACATGAACCATTTCTGAGTGTAGGGACGGGGGGCTTCCTGATTTTCAGGACAGCAGCTGAACCTTTGTCCTCAGGACTCCTGAATTCTTTCTCTGTCTTCCACAGGACAGCTTTAGTTCCCCTGGCATGGTGCATTGAAAGAGAATTATGCCTGACGACAAACAGGCTGATTTCCCTATGTCAGTACCAACTGGGTTCTTTCTAGAAGGGGAACTTTCTGGAGCAGGCCTCCTGAGCATGCTGATTATAGCCTGTGAGGATACAGACTCTAAAACACACCAGGACAAAACCTCTCTATTTACCGTTCCTCCCATGTGTGTGACCCTGTGTCCTTCGACACATGCTTTATTTCAATTAACATTTCACGATCCCTCTGTCCCCATTTTTCTTAGACTCTCTAAGCACCAACTTTCACCCCAGCAACTCATGGAGCACTTGAGGCCCCACTGCAGTCAGTAGACACATGTGCTTTATTAAAAGAAAGGCAGACCGCAGCAAGGGTTGTGGACACAGTTTAGATACATGAAGCATATGGAAGTCTACTGAAGATAGAAAGGCTTTGTCCAGAATGTGGGGTTTTGGTTTAATGGTGAATAGATAGTGCAGAGGCATGAAATATCCCAGCCAAGTCCCTGTCATTGAGAGAGGGGGAGGACCAGAGGCTCTGGCACTGAAAGGTATTGTTTGGGTTAACTTTGATGATCATGTAGAACCACTGCTCTTGAAGCGACTTCTTTCAACTCACATTTGTAGAGAGCCTCCTGTTAAGTTCCAGGTACTTTACTAGGTATTGGACCTATAATAATGAAAGTTTGGTCTCCAGGCTCCAGGATTGGGAGGATAGATAAATGCATTCACTCTTTCTTCCTTCATCTATTCATCCAATTAAATGTTCTTTGGACACTATGTAAGAGGCACTGTAACCCTCAAATGAAGAAGCCAGATGTTTTCAAACATTAACATAAACAAATACACTTCTGAAATGACAATCTTTGAGGGAAATGGGGGGTCCTCGTCTCTTGTTAAGTATCAGGAAAACTCTTCTTTAGGAAGTGACATTTGGGCTAAGATATGAAAAATTAGTGAAAATAAACTGCTGAGGATGTGGAGAAAAAGGAATGCTTATACTCTGTGGTGGGATTGTAAATTAGTACAACCACTATGGAAATCAGTATGGAGGTTCCTCAAAAGACTAGGAACGTAACACCATATGACCCAGCTACATCACTGTGGTGTCTTTCCAAAAGAATTAAAGTCAGAATACTATAGTGATACATGCGTATATATGTGTATAGCATCACAATTCACAACAGCCAAATTATGGAACCAACCTCGGTGTCCATCAGTGGATGAATGGACAAAGAACATGTGCAATATATCCACAATGAAGTTTTACCCAGCCATAAAGAAGAACAAAATTATGTCATTTGCAGGAAAATATATGGAACTAGAGAATATTAAGTGTGATCAGCCAATCTCAGAAAGTCAAGGGTCATGTGTTTTCTCTCATATGTGGAAGCTAGAGAGAAAATAGGAGAGTAAAAAAACTTCATGGTAATAAGGAATGAAACCAGTAGAATAGTGGAAGGAGACCGGGGAAGGGAAGAGAGGAAGGGGAAAAGTAGACTTGAGGAAAGAAAGTAGACTTGAGGAAATAAATGAACCAAATAATATCATGTCCATATGAATAGATAGGGGGATGGGGTTAGGAGGGAATCACTCCAAGAGATGTTGTGTGCCTATATGAATGTATCACTTTGAAACTCACTATGATATATAATCATATTGCACCAATACAATTCTTTAAAAATAACAAACAAGTCACCTCTGAAATGACAATCGATGAGGAAAATGGGGGTGCTCATCTTAAGTATCAGGAAAGTACTTCTTTAGGAAGTGATATTTGGGCTAAAATATGAAAAATGATCAAAAATCAACTGGCTACAAGATTGGGAGTAAGGAAAGGTGTCACAGGCAGAGAGAGGAGACTGGATGAAGGCTCTGGAGTCAGGAGGAAGAAGAGGAGGCTGGTGTGGCTAGGACTCAGAGAAGAAGAAGAACAGTGAAGTAGACCGGCCTGGAGAAGGCTTGGGAGCTGTAATGAGAATTTTGTTTTTCATCTCAACATCAGTGGGAATCATTAAACAAATCAAAAAAATCATAAGTAAGTGCTTATGAGACTGTGTTTAATTCTTCCATCAGCAGTATAGAGAACTGATCAGAAGGGGCGAGCAGTGCTAGACATCAAGATACCATCTCTATAAAATGTCTAAAACATAGTCAGTGCTAATCAAACGTTATTCCCTTTTACTCTGACTCCCATTTCAATGAACACTTCCTAGGTTTTAGGAGTCTCCTGCTTTTAAGTAGTTAAGCCTCAGAGTTTCTTCATCTCTGCAAAAACTAATACTTCATTCTGAGTTGCCAAGCCAATTAAAAAGAAGAATGTATAAAATGCTTAGTAATGTGCCTGGTGCATTGATAGGAAGTAACAAAAGTTCTGGTGGTAATAATGGTTGGATACTTAACTTTCCTTTCTGCCCTTTTTCTTCTAGTTATTGCTTGTGAGGACTATGGGGGAAAGCTGTCTGCCTAGAAGAGCTTAATGTCTATAGTCCTCAGCATCCAGCTAATCCAAAGAAGAATGAGTGATTTTGCCTGTTAAGTACCGAGTACAACCCTTAATCAGATCTGCTTCTTAATGTCCTAATGGGTAGGCTATCTGGGATCATTAATGTCTGCAATGTGTACTTTATGTGCGTGTTAGTAGCGGTCAAATGTGAGTGCCTTGTTCACAAACCTAATCAACAAGTATAATCATATCCACTCTAGAAATGCCCAGGCCATCATCCTGTTAAGAAACTATAAAACATAATGTCATGTCTCATAGGCTCAGAACATAGATATTTGGTCTGCTGCCTCTTTAGTAAAATATAGGATTGTTCAAGGAAATTCATGATAAGCAGTGACTTGTTTTGTCACAGGAACATGTGGCAGAAAAGTCACTTCAACTTTTGGAGCAATTAAAATATAAATGCATACTTTTACAGTTTTTTTTTTTTGAGGATGGGGGAGGCAACATTGGCAAAGTCTTGTTTCTTGAAGAAAATCGTCTGGAAGAAACGGGAAATTTCTCATGAGAGAGTTTGGACTGATGATGGCTTTTCCAAACACCTCATAGCAATGGCTGCCAGTGTATTTCACTTCATGGCAGCAGCTCTTTGAGAGATAAAGGTGATTTTCTCAAAGAATAACTGTCTTTGGATTTTGAGTCCCACAAAAAAATATCTCTATCACTTTTGAATGTGAAAGCCAATCAGGAGCTAAAGTATCTGAAGCATATTGGTGATTCAGGGAGACTATGTTTGACTCTCTGAGTCAGAATTCCCCAGAAAATATCAGTTATAAAATAATTCTACTGAGCATAGTCAACTGACAACAATATTGATAATATGCATCCAAATCCCCAATCACAATTCAAAGCCCAAATGGCTCTGGAAACTGCAAGTATTTTTTGTAATTTGATGCAGATTCATTTGTTGACTGAATCTAAACTGAATTCACTTGAGTCTACTTATAGTCTTTCTTAGTCTCATTTAGTGTGAATGCATTTCACTGCAGAAAAAATCAATATATTTAGTTATAGCGTCCTATCTCGGGCACATCTTGGGTAATAAACACACATGTATCCTCATCCACAATATCTGACTTATGTCACTTTTCTAAAAATTTAGGACACCTGAATTCAAAATAAATCTGGCCCTGTAAGCATCAGCTCAAGAATTGTGTGTCTGAAACAATCCATGTTTATATATGCTCACATGGTCTGTGTTCAGGAAATGATTGTTATTAATCTCATTACATACATTATATTGATTATACTCGTAGCCAGCCACTTATGGGTAGTTAGTTATTTAGCTCCAATGCAGATATAGAAGCTGGGGCTCCTAGCTACTAAATAACTCATCCATCCTGAAGTTAGTTATTCTTTGTTTAAAGTCTATACTCTTTTCCTATGTCTCCTCAATTGATAAAAGCCTTAAACAGGCACTGCAATAAACCCAGTTTCGGACATAATCATCTTTCCTTTCTGTTTTCCTGAACTGTTAGTCATCACCTATATCAGTTTTCTTTTGCTGTAGCTAATAAGGATCTGAATCCAGTAGAGAATTATTTACAAACTGAAGCTGGGTCCTGAGTTTCAAAAGGAAGCATTGGTGTGAAGAGAAACTGGCTCTCTGTGAGGCAGAAGGGATGACCCTAACTTGCAGTATTTGACAAATTCTGTGGTGTACATGCTCTTCCCTTTTGAGCTGTCAGGCTTTCTTAAGTGGCTCACAAAATTCCTCGATGCTTAAGAGCTGGCTTGTATAAGTCAATATGAATTACCTCTAGCCCATCACTAGAACTCGATCATTTTTCAGAAGTCTGAGATGACTGCAGGTGAGACTCTTCTCTCTTGAGAACACCTAAAGTACCTAAGGAAGCTTTTGCTCCAGTCCTTGTGTAGTTATGGAAAATTCCTGTGGATAAACAGCTTGTCCCGAAATTGGGCAACCATTACACAGGGGCCTGCTCTATATAAGGCACTGAGAAAAACATAGAGGTTAAATAGACAAATCAATTACACAGTCCTTACCCTCAAGCTTCTTACATTCTTGAAGGCAAGATAGACAAGAGAGATGTTGACCACAATACAATGAATGGTCTGTTTTGATCAGTATCTGTTGACTTGTTTCTTTCCTCTTAACCACATAAAATTCCTTGGTTTCTTGGGCATTATCTAAACAGACTCCCCTGGAAGCTCAGAACTGTCTAGACCCTGTTTGTTGACCAGCAGGGAGACAGTCCTGAGCTCCCTTGTTCACCTCAAATTTTCCAGTGCAGGCTTTGGAATTGACTACATAAACTAATTCCTCCCTGAGAGAAAAGCAGGGCAGCCCCTACCATCCAGCAAGTTCTCACAGTACTGACCCTTCTATCCTGGGTGAATTAGCCTCTCTATCTGTCCTCCTGCATTATATAAGCAAGACCAAGACATTGTCCTTCTCTTCCATTCATTCACTCACTAAGGGTTTCCTGAGTCCTTCTCATGTTCTACAAACCATACCAGGCTCGTGGGACACAGCGAGGAAGATATCTGTGTCTGATCTTCAAGGAAGACAAGTAAGCAAATAATTGCAAAAGGGAGGCAAAATGCTTTACTGAATCCATTGCCCAAGTTGGAGCACAAACGTGTAGTGATCAGGAGACACTGATGCTCTCACAAAACAGAAGAAGCTTGCCCTGCAATGCAAATAAAGAGATGCTGTCCTTCAGATGGATGGTGTTGTGGCAGTGTGGAGAGAGAGCCCAACCCATATAGCCAGCCATGGAGGCCTGAGGCTCACACAGCAGAGGCCCTATGTGTGTAAGAATGGGAACACTTAATATTTTATGTTTAAAATATTAATATCATACACAGACTACTAGGACCTGGTGAACCTTGAGTATATTTGTATTTTCGGCATCTGGCATGCTGCCTGGCATAGAGAACTCAAACATTATTGAATAGAACAAATAATTATAAGAAATAGAAATATGGTTCTCTGTTCCAACAAACTGGGGAAATTTAAGAAGGCAAATCAAATATGTAAAATCAGCCAAGCCTAGAGAGGAAAATCTCTGGATGCTTCTGAGAGGAAGCAGTATTCAATTATGAGATTAACTATGTGCCTAGAGTCTGAAAATTATAGTTTAGGTTCCCACACTCCTTATTTGGCCAGAAATTGTTCTGCTTCCTGGGAAGAGCTTGACAAATTTATGGATTTTTTTTGTTGTTTTCTTTGGGGAAAGAAAACAAATCTAAATAACAGAAAAAAAATCTTGCTAATATGTGCTAATTTGGGAAAAGTGAGTGACATTTGGCTAAAAATATACAACCATTTTCCTGGGATCATCTTGGTTTATGGCTGATATCTGTCCTGATGTAAGTATTAGTGTAACCACCTTTTACTCTCAGAAATGTCATATTTGGAATATTAGGTTCCTTGCAGGAATTTCAATTAGTGGAACATTTAAAAGAAATGCACTTTGTGCAGCAAAATGCAGAAGGAGGCCCTCGGGAGTGTTGTTTGTAGTATTTGAGAGGGAAAAGTGACATGAATGCTTAATAATGAAGAACTGGCTAAATTAATAATGAGCATTCCCACATGTGAATGTCATGTGACTCTTTAAAGTCATGATTTAGATCTATGTTGATCCATGGGAAAAGATGCACATGATATATTGTCGAACATTGAAAAAAGACAGGCTTTAGGATACTATGTTTTATTATTTCATTCTTCCTTATCAGAGAGAGAGAGAGAGAGAGAGAGAGAGAGAGAGAGACTTGTAGGCAGTCACAGCTGTGTTTAAATCTCTGTTCTTCCATTTAATTCCTGAAGGAACCAGACCAAGTTATTCAGCTTTTCTGACCATCAGTTTCCCTGGCTGTAAAGTAAGTTAAAAATAACAGTTAACTCTTGGTGCTATTCTGAGGAAATGGTACATTTGAGACATTTGGACCCAGTGGTTCTTAGCCCAGGGTGATTTTTGGTTTCTGAGAGACATTTAGCAATGTCTAGGGACATCTTCAGTTGTTATAGCCGGGTGGTTGGTGCTATTGGAATAAACTTGTGAAATCAAGGATATTGTTTAATATTCTACTTTATACAAGACAGCTTCCATAATAAAGAATTCTCTGACCCAATGGGTCAGCAGTGCTGAGGTCAGAAAACTGATTTAGAAATAACAATTACTCAACAAATGAATATAGATGATTTATTTCATTTATGGATACGCTAACCGTGATGGTCTTTTATGATGGGATTCTATGTGTGTATGTGTGTGTGTTCTCATTGTACTTCTTTATGTTGTATTATTGTTTATGATGAGTACAGATTACTTGAGCATTAAAAAATAAAAATTAAGCCAGGTGTGGTGGCACACGCTTGTAATCCCAGTACTTGGAAGGCTGAGACTGGAGGATCTGGGTTCACGGCTAGCCTCAGCTACTTATTAAGGCCCTCCTCAACTTAGTGAGACCCTGTTTCAAAATAAAGAATAAAAAATAGGGCTGGGTATGTAGCTTGGAGGTAGAATGCCCCTGGGTTCAATCCCCAGTACCACAAAAAAGTTACATTTTCAACACCAAATTTTTGAGGTGGGGGCTCCTTATGTTGGCCAAGCTGGCCTCAAACATCTAAGCTCAAGTGATCCTCCTGCCTCAGATTCCAGAGTAGTTGGGACCATAGGCACCTGCCACTGTGTCCAGCTAGAATGCCAATTTTTAATATCAATATTTTAAACAGAAACAACAATAGATAATATTACTGGAAGCCCCTTGAAGTCAGAGATCAAATCTCATCTACATGGGGCAGGGCCTAGCACACATTAGGTGTTTGCAGAGCCTGCAGAATTGAGGCAAAATGCACACACACACACACACACACACATAGTGTTAACAAAGTGAGAAAGATAGTTTGTATGACTAGCTGGATTTTTTTTAGTGTTCTAACAAAGTGTAGAAACTAATTTATAATCAGTGCATTACAAATATGTAAATTATGTTGCAAATATCCTGGATGCAAACATTTATCAGCTAAACATTTGTCTTCTATGATATGTTCTAGCCTGTTGCCACACCCATGTACCAATCACACATGTACTTTTTAAAAGTCTCCATATAGTAAACATCTTGAGGTGTACTGTTTCCTTTGTATTCTACAGGTTGTATTACTGCCTCTGGTTCAATAATGTTACTCAATTTCCTGGCTGAATTGTCTTTCCTCAGTGATCCAAAAGGAGATTTGATCCTTATCCTGGAGAGACATTGAGAAATCATGCTAACTTAAGACAGGAGAGATTGGGCAAGACTTTTGAGGCCCTGTGTTATCTTTTCAAACTGCTCATAACACTCTCTATCCATGACTCAGAGATTTTTATGTGTTTCTCCTTGTGCATCATTGGGAACCACACTTTGAGTAATGCTTAGGTGGTCTCAAAGAATCTCCCTTTGCCTGTAAATTATGTAAAATCTGTAAATTATGGGGTTATAACATTTATGACATAGTGTTGTATAAGAATCAAATGAGACAATGATATATGAAATGCAATACATACCATTAGGACTCATTGAGGTATAGTAATTGTTATTCTTTCTCTTTTCAACAGATAGTCACTTCGCTAAATTTTCCAGCTCCACTGAGAATCAAGTCTTGCTTTAGTCATGAATTGGGAAGGAAACATGACACATGCATGGTCTGTTTTGCTGAGAGACACCATGATATCAAGGCGAGAGCTTTGCATCTGTAGTCACCCAACAGCAAAGCCAAATTTTATAGATGTTATCAATGCTTCTCATATTTTTAATATCCATGACCACCTTTAAAAAGAAGAAAATACTATCAAAGTCACATTTAATACAAGTCAAAATTTTAAAATAATTTCAATGTGAAGGTCAACTTGGTGTTGAGTTGGAGGTCCTCTTGTAAGTTATCTTTTCAAACTGCTCATCCACTTTCTATCCGTGACCCAGAGATTTTTATGTGTTTCTCCTTGTGCATCATTGGGAACTATGAATAATGCTTAGGTGGTCTCAAAGAATCTCCCTTTGCCTGGTTTCACAAGGTCAATCAAACAGAACCTTCATGGTTCTATCATTGAATAATCAATCAAATAAGAAACAATTGATCTGCTCCAGGCATGTCAGCAACATATTGATTCACCCATTGAACCCTGTTCAAATTCAATGAAGGTGATGAAAGCTATCATTGTACTGAGAAATGGCTAAATAAAGAACCCTGGGCAGACTTTTCTCCCTCTTTTTCTTAATTGTTGCGATTAGTTTGTAAATTGATTTTAAGGTTATTAATATGTACCACCACCTAACGGAAAACACTGGGTCAAAGCCTCCTTTTGGCTACTCATTGTCTGTGTGAGCATAATCATGTCTCTTCACCCATTATGGTTTTATCCATAAAACAGGAATCATATTGAGTCTTTCCAATGTGAGGCTAAAAGGTGATAGAGTGATAGCCACTGCAAGGCAATAGTTAACAGCTAAGGCTTTGGGATCTGACGACATTGATATGGATCCAAGCTCTGTAATGCCCTTGTTGGGAGACCTTGAGCAATGAATGTAACTTGCTTATATCTTATTTTTCTTACTTGTCAAATTTCTATGAAAACAGTGACTATCTCAGAAGGCCTTTGTGAATGAGAGTTAGGATAAAAATCCATAAAGCATTTATTTTAGAGTATCATACTTTGAAAGTACTCAATAAAAATTAACTTTACTATCCTTGCTTTCTGAAGTGCTTTCCTTACTTATTTCTTGCCTGTTTTCCAGTATTATATTTTCCTTTTTATCTCGCACATGCTGAGCAGACACAGGATGATGCAGCCACACTTGGTTATTCACCAAAATCCAATCTACCGAGCTCTCCTCAGTACAAAACTCCCCAGCATTAGGTGGGCAAATGATTTCCAAACCGCAGACTTCATTTCTAAGTCTCCTTTGTAGATAGATGTGGCCATGTGAGTAAGTGCTACCCACTAGCTTATAAGAAGTGCTTATGGATAACTACCAGGAAATATCCATCAGGGAGAGAAATATTTTTTCTGTCTCCCTTCTCCTTTATTTTTGGTGCTATGTGAATATTTTGAGAGGAACTGAACTTTGACTTTGTAGAGCTTAAATTGTAAGTGGGGAATTGGAAAAGAAGGATGTCAGAGCAGAAAGATATGAGGATTCCAGGACTGTAATGATTATGGACTCGCCAAAGCAGTCCTGGATCTTCCATCAGGATGTATGTCCCAAAAGAGTGACATAATTATCTCTTGTTGTAGTTGGGGGTTTGCGGAATAATCATGTGATCATACTAACAGAAATACCCCAGCACTGTGTAATCAAGTGATTTCTATAGTGCTGGCCTAGAAGTGCACATGGAAATATCCAGAATGATAATTTATCTGCATGAATAATACTATCTCTCTTTAATGTCACCAAATTAATGAACAAATGAATGAAGAGATTAGGGAAAATTAAATGAATGAATTTATTGTCCTCCAATTCAACCTATTTCAGAACAATGTAATTCAACTCTTTTCCTGAAGTCTTTAAGAATCAAATGTAAGGTACATATATTTCAGCAATATAGAGTGTTAGCAAAAACACAGGGCTAAGAATTCAGGGACTTGGATTCTACCCTACTCCTTCTTGAGTGAACTATGTGACTTTGAGAATTGTCTTTGTCTGAGCTTTAGCTCATTTCTCTGTGTGATGTACATCATAACATCAGTACGTGTGTAGCATGAAATGTTGTTTATAGGGTAATAAGTATATAAAGATTTTGGAAAGTTAAGCCCAAGAATGCCTGTAAGTTATTACTATAACTAGCTTCGCTGATGGTTCATGTTGACTCATAGGTGCCGTGGAAGAGCACTACCAAGTACAAAAGCAAAAGGCTGCTAACATGCCATTTGGCAGTACATCCTACTGGGGTTGAGAATGTGCATCAATGCACTTGGATTTTCTCTTCGCACCTGCCCCCAACCCAATCCCTACCCTCTGTGTGAGACACAAGCCTGCTATTTATCACAGTTTTTGCATGCCATCGGGAATGTGCTGCTGCTCCCATCCATTGGAACGGGCAGTTGGTTGGCAATGCCACCAGACACCTGTTGAGGCTGAGTCATCCCTATTCAAAGGCCATGCCTCACAGCCTGGGTATAGAGTGTTCAGCTAAGGAGGAGAGGCCTGGCTCATCCAATCGGGTACAGCTGATGCTCTCATTCATTGGCAGCTTTCAGGGGAAATGGGAGAGCCGTGGTCTAATTTCACTTGCTCCTCATCTTCTCTTTTGACAGATGGATGTTTGCAGCGGAGTAGTCATGCACATTCGTTCAGGCTCAGGAGCCTTAGAAGGAATTATGTTGAGCTTGAAGGAAATCAACTATTTCATGGAAATTAAAATGAGTGATGGTGGCATTGATATGGTGCTTTACCCAATCCCGAGGCTTTCTTCCAACACACCCAACTTTGCTAGCACAGTGACTTCAGTAAAGGTCCAGGCCATTATGTCAGTTCCAGGACTGGCCAGCAGGGTTTGTAAGTAAAAATCTGGATCTATAAGTCAAGAAGCTCTTGATCCTAGCTGGCACTTTTTTCATTTGTTGAAGTTATCTATGAGTATCAGAGTTCATGGGAACCAAGTCAATATTACAATATGAACCAAATCAATATGCTTATGGGAACCAAGTCAATATTACAATTCCTAGAACAGTCTAAATAGCATTTTCTCCAAGTTGCCTCTTCAGAATTCTCATACAGAAAAGGTTAGGAGCTGCAAGTCTTGAAAATGAGTTTCCTATTGGCTTTATGAAATATCAAGAAGTAGTATTTCTAGGAATGGTGAGTAGCTGATGGCCACCCCAGTCCTTTCTTCACAACTGGTATTGCCTTTCTCTCTCTGAATATTGAATTAACTGAAACACAGAAAAAGAAATAAAATAAGGGTGGGGACTTTGTTACTGACAAAGCAAAATTAGATTGTGCAGTTTGGAACTGTGGACAAAATTAGCTTTTCTTCTCATATTTAAGATATGCTGATTTAAGTTGACCATCCCAGTTACAGGCATGGTAGTATGATTTCAGTGTTTCTTCTTGTAGAACTGCAGACTACACTAATCAGCTCAAGCATGGAGAGGAGTGTATGGTGCATATGTAGGCAGATCCCATAAAAGAGATCTTTATTTCAAGATCTTTAATTTCTCTCCCAGAAGTGAATATATCAGAGGTAAAGAGAAGGGTAGAAGATCTCAACTCAATATTTGGCAGAGTGGATAAGCTCCTACTTTATGCACCAGCAGCATTTCTGGGAAAGAAAGGATATGGCCCCCTCCTACAGTGACGAAACATAGGCAAAAGGGCTGGTGTGGTCTGGGAAGATGGGAAGAGCCCTGGATTTGAAGCCAGATGGAATTAAGTTTGACTTCTGTCTCTATTATATACTAGACTTGGAGAAGTTCTTCCTGTCTATGTACCTCATTTTTCCCCACCCCCCAGCAGAATAAGGGTGTTAAGATTCAAGGTTTCTTTCAGCAAAGTAGAAAGAGGAACTGTGTAGTTGAGAGCCCAGCTCTGGAGTTGGAAGGACCTGTGTTTATTTAGTCATGGCTCCAATGTTGTCCAAGTTCCAAGTTTATATTCGAAAAATAGCATTAATACCTCTATCCTTAAGGCTTACTCTGGTAAGTTATAAGCGAGTATTTGCAAAGAATTTATTGTATAGGAAATGTAATTTAAAAATGTAGTATTGGTATTTAGTTTTATGTAATTAATTTGCCAAATACCAAATGGGGGAGTTTAGTGGGCTTAAATATCAGGGCTGCAAAGAAGATAAAATAAGGTTTGTTCACCTTATAATGTCTAGGGCTTTAAGCACAAGACATATTTTCACTTATCAAGTGTTGTATGTGTGTGTGTGTGTGTGTGTGTGTGTGTGTGTGTGTGGTACTGGGGATTGAACCCAGTGGTGTTCTACCTTCCAGCTACACCCCCAGCCCTATCTTATTTTTTTTTATTTTGAAACAGGGTCTCATTAAGTTACTGACAGCCTCACTAAATTGCTGAGGCTGGCTTCCAACCTGTTATCCTCCTGTCTCAGCCTCCCAAGTATTGGGATTATAGGCTACCATGTTTGGCTTCACCCATAAGTTTTAATATTTATCTTTCAGAATAGCATTGGATCTACCAAATCAAAAGATAAACTGAATTATGTTATGAAATATCTGAGGGTGACATACAATCAAAGGCTGCCTCCAGCTCAAAAAAGAATAACCACTCTAGATCAGTTAGAAATTATGTATTCTTAAAGCTGAGGAATTTTATCCCTTTCCCTTTCAAGTGGAATTGAGTTCACACCTAAGAATTGAAGGGGGAAGATCAAATAGTCAGTGATTTTTATGTTTTTAAGTAAACATTCATGAAAAATATCAATGCATAAAATAGTTAAAAGTGGAGTCACTCTCTGGGTGGGTATCACTGGTCTCCCAATGCCTACATATTCTTTTTCCTTTAGCAGCTCCAAGAATCCCCTTTTTCTCTAAGAATCTGCCTGATAGACACCCACCAAATCAATCCATAATCATTCAAAAGGGCAATTAATCCACAGATTCATCTAGGAGACCTTAATCTAAATTTAGTAGAGATGTTCATGATAGGTATAAGATATATAGACCATTCTGGATAAAAATAAGGTGTAGACCTCTCTATATAAAAATGCTATAGAAACTAGAATGATTACCCATGAAAGTCTATAGGTGCCAAATTTATTATATGAAATGAGTTTCATGTGAATCCACTGCATAAAATAATCCTGAAAACATAAACTCTAACTAGACAGAATCATGCCTAAAATAATAAAGTTAATGGTATATAGGAGGTCCTGAAATATTTGTTGAATGAATAGAAAAATCAATGACTTGGTGAATTGATATTTGTATGTTAGAACCAATGACCTTATTTTATTCCTTCCCAACAGTTTCTCTTTTGATAAATTTACCCAATCCTGAATACTAAGTATTATCTACATGTCAATAATTTTAAATGTTTCATTTGTAGTTCTGACCCCTCAATAGAACCCCATGGATCTGTACCTAATTATTCACTTGAAATCTCCAAAATGATAGCTAATATGAATCTTGAAGTTAATAGCAGAAAGAGCACTTTTTCTGTATATTCTCTTCTTTCTTCAGGATATTTTTCCATGTCTGTCCAGGTTATCTATTGCTGCATAAAAACAACCTAAAGAGTTGATGGCTTAAGACAGCAGTTATTCACAAGTCTTTTTGCAACTTTTTCATAAATCTGCAATTTGGGGAGGGATTGGCAAGAACAATTTGTATCTGCTTCTTAGAATATCAGATGGGTGGCTGGACTAAATGCTAGATGATCCATTTCTAAGGTGGCTCAATCATTTGGCTAGTAGTTGGTGCTGGCTGTTAAACTCAGCTGGTGTTGAGGGCCAGGAACTTTGGTTCCTCTCCAAGTGGGTTTCTAAATGTGGTCTAGGCTTCTTCACAGTATGGTGGCTGAATTCCCAGGGGGATCATCCGAAGAGAGAACCAGGAAGCTGTATACATCCTCATGACCTATCCTCAGATGTCAGATACAATAATTTCTAAAATGCCCTTCCATGCTTTTTAGCTAAAGGAGTCGCAAAGTCCAAACCAGGGTCCAGCAGGGAACCATTGACCTGTGGGATGGCAGTCCTCTGGAAGAACATGGAAGTATCAATGGAGACATTTTTTTAAAATGTGCTGTTATACACTAGCACATGAGAAGATGTGGATACTGTTATTCTTACACTCAATTGGTCAAGCCAAAAATTCTTTCTTTATTCATATTCTTATTTAGTTAATCAGACAATCCTGACAACTCAGACATATCACAAACTTGAGGTTGTCTTTATCTTTAGGAAAAACATCTTGGTCCATGTTGCCAGAATCTCTCTTGTGGATTCCTTCAGGAGCCTCTACTAATTGATCACCATTTATCCATCTTTTGTCTCTCTATTCCATTCTTCAGGTGGCAGCCAGGGTGATCATATAACACATTCAAATCATGTACTTCCTTCCTTGCTCAAAAACATCTCCAATGACAAAGTGGACCACAGCCTAGAGATAAAGGGAACAATTCACCAGGAATACATAAAAATTCAAAATGTCAATGAGTCTAACATCATAAGGACAAAATATGAAAAGCAAAAACTGACAAAATTGATTTGATAATTCCATAATGGAGAATTTTTCATATTTTTTAGTAATTGATGAATCAAGCATAGGAAAAAATGTTAATGACACATGCCTTAATGAGATGCCTGTGGACTGAGATACACACGCCCTCCCCGATAAGCTGCCTCCTGCTATAAACAGTCCCATCTGAATTGTTATTTTTTGTGCATATTGATAAAGGTTAGGAATCACTGTTTAGATCACCTCTTAAACAATAAGACACATATCACAATGTTCATTGTGGCAGTGTTTTACAGTAGTGAACATTGAAAAAAATATATCAATAGGCAGTAGAATTGGAAAAAAATGTTGTCTACCTAGACAAATACAACATTGGGAAACAAATAGTTGTAGGAAACATTTGACATAATAGGACATCCTGTACACAAGTGTTAAAAAAAACTTCCAAGCAATATTGTAATTGTGAAGGATTCTTATATATGTGCCAAAAAATTATGAAGAGAAGCATAACCATGAAAGCCACTGGACTCAGGTTAGGGATTATGTATTGGAAGAATGGGGGTAAGAAAGCAAAGAATAGTAATGGAATCACAAAGGAAATAAAAATGGACTTAGTTAAATTTTTAATGTTTCCATTGTATTATTCCTTGTACATTTTTGTACATATAAAGAATAGAAAGGAAAGCAAAATGGCTTATGAAAGCACATTCATACATGGGTAACACACACACACACACACACACACACACACACACACACACACAAGAGAATTAATTGAGATTATATAGTTCTCTCTGGCCAGGTGTTTAAGAAACAGAGGCAGAGACAGGGATCTTTGTACATGAGATGAACTTATACACTCAGAATAATCTAGTGAGAAGGTGAAGAAGACAAAATAGAGAAGGCAAGGGAGCTCTTTAGGACTTTCAGATGAAGGCTAACTTCAGCCTGATCCTTGAGGTATGGGGCGGTCTGGAATGTAAATTGCACCACAGAATCTGTCCTGACTTGAGGCAAGGCTAGTGGTAGTAGAGGAGATCATGGTGCATCAGAACCCCAGGAACTCCATGAGATGACTGCATGAGACCAAACGAAATCCTTTGGAGAGTGTTACTGGTGAGAGTCCTGAGCTGAGACTCTCAAGGCAGCTGGGGCATGGGGACAAGAGTACATCAGGTAAGAGGGACCCCGGGAGACCTGGATAGGGCACCATCATTATTTGTGACCATCGTCACACAATGGAGATAGAGAAAGAGACAGGTGATTGCAGATCAAGGGAGCTGATAGAAGAAAGCATAGGCAGGAGAGCTCAGGACACCAGGGGTGAAGGGAGGCTGCCTGGACTTGACATCCATGCACAGAGCTCTGCAGGATGTGTTGGAGGAAGCAAGCCAAATGTCATCCCTGATAGGAAGGATTTGACTAAAACCATCATCCAAAATAAATGCCCCCTGTTTCATCTTCCTACCTGACAGGGAGGTAGTTAGTGGTTCCTACTGGGAAAAATTAAGAACTGGCCTTCTGAGTGTCATTAGGATATAGCATAAAAACCAAGCCTGAGTGGTGAATCCAGGATGAAGTTCACTCTTCCCAGGCAGCCATCCAAACTCTGTGTTCATGTTAATATTCTTCCAGCAGGGCCCAAGAAGAGCACATTGCAAATGTGTAGATTGATATCAGCATGTGCTGGGAACAGATCCAAACCACACTTTCAGCAGTTCGTAGGATATATATGAGGCACAAAGCAAAAGATATAGATTGGATTGACCCTGGAAGAAGGAACAAACATACTGTTCTTGTAGGGTGTTGCCATTTGACTTTGTTTAGGGGCCCCCTCAGGCAAATGGGTGGATTGAGAGTATCTGATGGTTCAAAAAGTAGGAATCAGACAGAACATCTTGCTAAAACTTCAGCTATTGTGTGGATAAAGTTATGAGACTTTAAAATATGAGCAAGAGGGAAAGAGATTAACTTCCATCTTTGATGCCTCCAACCGGGAAAAGGGCATTGATTCATACATGAGATTGCTAATAGCAGGTGTCTTCTGTGATGCATGCCAACAAGCAAAGTTGTTTTGGGCCCTAATCCCTTTCCATCTGTTCTCAACAGGGAATCGAAACAGGAGAGGTTGTGAAAAGCTTCTAGAACTTCAAGATCCTTTTCCCTCTGGAATATGGAAGCCTCAGACCCCTGTCACATATGTGGTGATCTCTCAGAGACGATAGTCCTTTCTGGGCAGGCTGCTACTCTGCAGTGACAGACTGTCTCATCATCCATTGTCTTCTGCACTGGGGATGCTTCCTAGGCTAAGAAGCGGAACGTTCCTAAGGGTTGAGCATTCTTCTCTAGGGAAATAATGGATAATCTCTGCTCCTCCTTTCCTCTGCTCACATGGGATTGTAACCTGATCTTCTCCTGAAGAACGTCTCCAGTACCTGCCTGATCAGGAGTTTTGGCAAGAGCCAGGCTGGAGGATTTGAACAGAATGGACAACATGTTCAGTATCCCCACTCAGTAGGTATTTATGCAGTGAACATGATGTGCCAGACATGGTGCGTTCTATGAATCTGAACTTCCACACATATTCGGGAACTTGGAAAAGGCCATAAGTTAAAAATTTATATTAAAAAGTATTTTAACTTATTACACTGTGTTCAACATTAGCTGAGAGAGATCTCTGGGAGATCATGTCTTCTCTTTTTTTTTTTTTGGCACTGGGGATTGAGCCCAAGGGATTTCTACCCCAGCCCTTTAAAAAAATTATTTGGTAAATTTTATTTTGAAACAGAGTCTTGCAAAGTTGCTGACACTGGCCTCCAACCTGCCATCCTCCTGTCTCAGCCTCCCAAGTACTGGAATTAATGGTGTGTGCCACCGCACCCAGCTGGGTTTTCTTGATAAGAAAGACTGACCAAAGCAGCAAGAAGAGCACCAGATACAAATCCAGGGGGCCCGGGTGCCCTGCATGCCTTTAGACTTAACTGGCTGTGGGTCCTGAGGGGCTTTGCTTCTCTCTACCCTCCATCACCCTCGTCACTTGTAGAAGGAGGACAATGCCTACATTTCTTTTTTATGTTCATTTAATGGTGCATTGTAATTATACATTTTGATATATGTCAGGGTATGAACATCATACATGCACACATTGCTCATTTAGCCCTCCCTCCAATCCCACCCTAATCCCTCCCCCTTCCCTCCCTTTCATGCTCCGGATAGTGATTGAGTCTTACAAGTTTGTGTATGTACATCATGTGCTATAGTGTGTTTCCCTCCACTCACCGCCCAACTCCCTCAGTTAGGTCACCTTCTTTGTCCATCTAAAGATTTCTTCTTCTTCCCTTCTAAGTCCCTTCTAAATCCCATTCTAAATCCCAATATCTACATTTCTAACCCTACATTTTTCCTGTGAATATGACATTAGATCATTTTGAAAGTACTATGTAAATGTTAGGTTTTCTTTAATTATTATCATGAAAAAAAAAACATGGAGCCGGGCATGGGTGTGCCTGGATGTGCCTGCCTGTAATCACAGTGCTTGGGAGGCTGAGACAGGAGGATCGCAGGTTCAAGGCCAGCCTTGACAACTTAGTGAAGCCCTCATCAAGTCCCTGGTTCAAAATAAAAAAAAAATAGGGCTTAAGGGTGTAGCTCATAAGTAGAATGTCCCATGTTCAATACCACACATGCACACACAGAAAAAAAATCATAAAATACAAGGAGACATATGGTACACAAAAAATGATATGTGATACTAAGTTCCTGTGAAACGAGCTGCTGGTGTGGTTTTCGAGCTGGGCCTTAAAGAAGAGGTTGACTTTCCTCAGGTAGAGGTAGGAGGTAAATGAAGTTCAAGTGAGAGAAATTATCTTTTTTTCTTTCCTAAGAGTGCTATAGAAAAGGTACCACAAGCCGGGCGTAGTGGCGCATGCTTGTAATCGCAGTACTTTGGGAGACAGAGATCGGAGGATCCGGGTTCGCGTCCAGCCTCAGCTCTCTCTCTCTCTCTCTCTCTCTCTCTCTCTCTTTCTACTTAGTGAGGCCCTCCGCAACTTCGTGAGACCCGGTTTCAAAATAAAGTATAAAAAATAGGGCCGGGGGTATAGCACAGAGGTAGAACGCCCCTGCGTTCAATCCCCGGTACCGCAAAAAAAAAAAAAAAAGAAAAAAGAAAAAAGAAAAGGTACCACAATTTGAATGCCCTAAAATAAGGGTAATTTATTATCTCATGGTTCAGGTGGCTGGAAGTCTAAAATCAAGCCACGCTCTCTGTGAAGATTCTAGGGGAAAACTCTTCCTTGACACTCCTCACTTCTGATGGTTTCTGGAAGTCTTGGCGATCCTTGGATTGCAGCACATCCCTCCAATCTTCGTCTCTGTTGTAACCTGGCATTCTCCCTGTGAATCTGTGTCCACTTTCTCTCACCTTATAAGAAGGCCAGTCACTAGATCGGGGACCACCCTCCCCTCACATGACCTCACTTTAAGTTGATGATATCTTCAAAGACTGTTCTCAAAGGAGGTCACATTCACAGGTACTGGGAGTTAGGATTTAAGCATATTGGGAGAGGCATACATAATTCAACCCCAACATTATGCGAGCCCAATTCAGAAGAGGAAGACACAAGATTATCTCCAGAGGAGAAGTGAGTAAATTATCATGAGCACGGATGAGACGGGAGCAGCTGTGACAGAAGGGAACTGCAATCAATGAACAAGTGCCAGGTGAGGAGCTGGGAGTATTGAGATGAATGAGACCATTTCCCTGCATTAGAAACGTTTGATGTAGTCCATAAAGCCCTCTTGTGCAAATAACTACAGAGTAGGTAGTCAGTGCTGGCGTGGACTGTGATATAGATGATGCTGGCGTTCCAGGGATGAGGATTAGGCCTCTGCTATCTTATCCATCATGAAACATTCAGCAACTAGTATAGTTTCTGACACAGTAGATACTCAGCAAGTATTGTTGAAAAGATGAATGAACATCTGCTTTTCTAGAAGGAGCCACCTGAGAGAGTAAGTATCTGAAAGAAACACATGGTAAAGAGTGTGGCTGGTACCAACCTGCCTATTTGGTGGCAGAGTTTCTGTTCTCTTGACTCTTTCCCTGTTCCTTGAGAACCATCTCAACTCTGATCACTGTTGTCTGTTTTCTGCTGTGCATTAAGGTCAGTTACTACTCGGAAGCTGGCATCCTGCCTTCCTGAGACCATGAGGCAAGGTTGTTCATCAGCCATGCCATTTGACAGAGTCGTGGCTTGATCTGGCTCCGCTCCCCCAAATGACATGCTCACTTTCTCCCACAGATGCTAGGCAGACCCTAGAGGACACGGTGACATTTGGCATCTGCAAAAGGCCATTGTAATTCCTCTGTCACAGGCATTACCATTCATCCTTTTAATATCCATTTAGAATAGTGCCATATCCTGACCTTCTGCCCACAGAGATAAACAGTATTCAGCAGGCTGGGTTTGCCCCCAGGCATTCATTGCTGGGTTGGGAGATAAAATGGAATTCAGGTTTCATTAGACTTTCAGGATCCAAAGGAAACTAAAAGTTCATCTGCTTTCATTTCTTATAAACAATGCTTGAAACATCATTTCCCATTACACCCACATACACATACACACATTCATACACACACATGTATGTATACACACATAGGCAGGCTTATCTAAGAAGTTTCCAAATACTTAACTTATGAGCATAACCATACACAAAATCTTGGGCTTGGTCCTTTGAAGGCAAGGACAATTTTGCTCGATCTAATCAGAGTATTTCTTATATGAATACATATGTAATATGTGTGGTAAAGCCTTACCACTCAATAAAATATAAATGATATGATATATGCACTCCTATATTTATATGCTGTTTGGTTGATAACTACAATCTTAGTCTGCTATTATTTCTTAGATTTAACTGTAACTGTGACCTGGATGGTAAGAGATAGAATATTAAATTTTCCCTGCTGACCATAGCTAACTTCACCATCTCGTTGTTGGTAGCAAGGCTAGGAAGAGCAATTGTGCCAAAAGTTTGAACTAATAGCTTATGTTGAACGGTAATCCTCTGGTTCTGCAGAGAGTATAAACTAACCAAAGAAAAAAATTAATTAGATTTACTTTAAGCCAAGGCTTAGAAAGTCATTTCCCCATTTCTCCTTGTCCATGGAACCACTAAACTTTGCCATCCCTGTCGCAGCGCCATTTGAAGGCAGCACTTTCAGAGGCAAAAGAGAGATGCTGTTCAGGCAGAATGCCAGAAGCAGGAGAGCTGGGCTAGGACCTCATAAAGAGCATCCGTGTTGTGACATTATGTTAACACAACTAAAGACACTAATCCCATGTTATTTAAGTGAGAGGCAGCAAACCATAACTTTGTTTTCAGCAAATTCACAAAAAAGGGCAAATTCAATAAGGGAGAAAAAGTGTTCCGGTGAGCCCTTCTATCCTGGTTGGTTTGTCAAGTACTGCCTCAGTGCACAGTGTGAAAGTGAGTGAACAGCATCGAAGGGAGTCGGGGAAGGCTGCATGGGCAGCCCTCAAAGGGAGCTGGAGAGGGGCAAAGAGAGGACAAGCTTGGGTGGAGGAGGGCTGTCCTGTGGACTTGGGTCCCTTGCAACAATGCCTGGTGAAAAGCGTCTTTTGTGTTTGCATGTTCTTGGTGTTCTCTGGGATTATGGACTCAAGTGTCACAGATTCATGGGAGAATAGAGCTCAGAGATCATTTGAGCCAACTTCCTTGTGTAACCAAATGCCAGGTGTTGGTCCCTTTAACACCAGGTAACAGTGGTGCTGAGAAGCTTGCGCTTATTAATAACAGGTCACGAAGGACCTCGAGTTCCAACTCAGTCCCAACAGCTGTGAAGAGTCATTCGGTAGTTTTGAGTAATGGAATGACATGCTCAGATCTGTGTGTTAAAAGTGTCATTCTGACAATGGCAGGGAGGGAATGTGGGAAATGGGTGACACCGGAGATGAGAGCATTGAGTGTTCTGGTATGAAGAAACAACGGAATGGAAGACCAAACACAGATTCCAAATAGATTAAAGAAGTAAGATCTGTAGGATTTTCAAACTGTTTGAATATGGGAATGTGGAAAGCAAAAAGGGGAGCCCAGGATGATTCCAGTGCTCTAGCTAGGCAACCCGATAGGCAATCCTGTATTTTACAAAGAGAAGAGGAGCATATTTACATAATGAGTTTGATCGGGAAAGTGTTTTGTTTGTGGTATCTGCGGGACTTCTGGGAATGACTATCCAAGGTACAAAGATTGGAGATAGAAATGGAGTTATCAGCAGAGTCATGACAGTCAAAGCTTATATACACATGAGGTGTCAGGGCCACCAGAAACTAGGAGGATCTAGGTCAGAACCACCACTGTCAGGTGGTAAGCAGAGGAAGAGGATCCGTGGAGGCACAGTCAGCAGCAGCAGCCAGAAAAGTCACAGATAAGAACAGGAGACTGTGGTAGATGCAGATAGTAAGAGACAACTTATGAAGAAGGAAATGGTCAGCAGTTTCCAATGCTGAAGAGACAGCAAATAAGAAAAAGAAGTAGAAGGTAACAAGCTCTAATCCAAACCTTCTTCTTCTTTGGTGTACTCCATCCTTGTAGACAACAACTTCACTCTACTCTGAGCTGATTGATCCAAACCAAGAAATTGTCTTTACCTCTTCTACTGCACTCACATCTGTCCTATGATCAGTTAGAAATCCTGTTTCCTTTGACTTCAGTATATATACATAATCCAATCACCTCTCACCAGCTCATTGCCACAATCCTGTCCAGACCTTACCGTCTCTGGCCTGGACCATCGCAGTCATCTCCCAGCCTGTCTGCAGTCTTCCATTCTGATTCCACTGGAGTCTGCTCCTCATGCTATGGCCTGAGTGATCCTCAAAAATGCAAATTTTAATATATTGCACCTTTTCACGAAAGCCCAGGAGCTTTCCAACACAAGGTGAATCAATTCCATTATTCTTACTATCACTGACAAGGCTTTGTGATATACCCTGTGATCCTTCTGACCTCCTTCCCTATCCTGATTCCCCTGCTCCCCCCACGGCAGCCTCCCTCCTCAACGCTCCACTCACATCCCTGCATCAAGGTTGAGCTTCATTTCCTTGTTCAAAGTGCAGTTCTCCCACATGTCCAAATGGCCCACTCCACATTTTGTTTAGGTCGTACTCATGTATCAACTCACTACAGGGATTTTTCCCTATGCACCCAAAGGAGGAGTAAAAAGACTCCAAGAACCAAGTCATTCTCTACCTCCTTATTTTGCTTTATTTTTCTTCATAGTGCTCATTTCATATACATATATACATAGTATATAAGTATACATTTGCCTCTATATATAACATACATGTGTATATCTCTCTATATAAGTTATGGTTTGGCAATGGAATGTGCCCCAGAAAAGCTTATGCGTGGCCAATGCAGAGGTGAAATAACTCCATCCAACCTCTAACCTCATCGGTGAATTGATCCACTTAATGGATGAATAATCTGAATGGATTTGCTGGGTGTAACTATAGGCAGGTAGGGTGTGGCTGGAGGAGGACCCTGGGAACACCTGGTCCCTTCATCTCTCTTTCTGCTTCCCACTGTCCTGAATAGTTTTCCTCCATCATGCCCTGGCGTCCACTGACCACAGGCCAAACCTCTGAAACTGTGATCCAAATAAACTTTTTCTTCTCTAAGTTGTTCATGTCAGGTGTTTCGGTCACAGTGACTGAAAAACTGCCTAATACACTGTGTATATGTATAATGTCATGAAGGGAAAAACAAATGAGCACAAGTCAGAAGTTCCTACAAGGGGACTGACTGGGAAGGAAGCAAATGCATGGATTGGCGACAGAGCAGAGAGGACTTGGTTAGAAGCATGCTGAAGGATGAGCATCAGTTAGACCCCACAATGCTCCCCTCGCTTCAGCTGAACACATTTCCTGCTCAATGCAGGAATTTGCAGAGCGATTTTCCGCCAGGAAGGGAGGAATGCAGAGTTTGGTCTTAAGCTCTCTGTTCTTGCCATTGTCTGCAGCTTACTCTGAAGAGACTTGTGGGAAGAACAGCTGTTTGTCCCCAGTACAGCTAATCCTTTTGGAAAAAAAAAAGTTACATAACATAAATGTGTTCAGCTTTATCCTCTCCTCCCCCATAATTTAAAACATCCCACAGAATGCCAAGTTTGGGTGGGGTGTGAATATTAATGACCGAACCCTGCACTATACATCCAACATCTCAATGCAAGGGAAGGGTAAAGCTCTGGACTCCTGGGAGTGAGGGCCTGAGAGTGTCCACAGTGGCACAGGGACCTGGCCCCCGGGGTCTGAGCACATCTGTCCTGGTCAGTTCATCAAGGGCTGCCTCAGTTTACAACTGTGAAAGTCAGTGAACGTCATCCCACGGAGGTCGGGGGAGCTGGGGAGGGGCAAAGAAAGGACAAGTGTGGGTTGAGGTGGGCTGCCCTGTGGACTTGGGTCCCTTGCAACAATACCTGGTGAAAAGCGTCTTTTGTGTTTGTAATGTTCTCTGAGCTCGCGGGCATTATGGTCTCGAGTGTCACAGACTCATGGGAGAACAGAGTTCAGAGGTCATCTGGGCCAACTTCCTTGTGTAACCAAAGAACAAACCGAGGTGTCATTACAGTGACTTTATGTACGAAGTGTTTGCTGTTTGCTAGACAGTGAGCTTGGTGCTCTTCATGAACCATTTCTTTTTAATATTTTTATTAGTGTATTGTAATTGTATGTGATAGTGAGATTCATAGTGATACATTCACATAGGCACATAACATTATTTGCTCTTCTTCCTTGCTCGTACCTCTCCTTTCCTTCCCCTCCTCCCTCCCCTATTCCCTTCTGCTGGTCTCTCTCCCGATTTTCTTCATGAAATATTTCTAATACTCAGAATAACTCTCTCTTTAAACAGATGTTATAACCTCACTTTACAGTAGAAAAACATTTTTTAAAAAACCCATAAGCTCAGAAAATACAAGAAGAGTAATAGCACACACATCATTTAACCCCTTGTCTATCTAAACATATATCACACAATTCCCATGGATAAAAGATCTTTCCTAGTAATGCTTTTATTATGGTAATCATCGTTGGTATTTAGAATTAGCATGAGCTGGGCGTGGTGGCGCATGCTTGTAATCCTAGTACTTGGGAGGCTGAGACCAGAGGATCCAGTTTGAGGCCAGCCTCAGCTACTTAGTGAGGTCTCTGCAACGTCATGAGACCCAGTTTCAAAATAAAGTATAAAAAATAGGGCCGGGGGTATAGCTTGGAGATAGAATGCCCCT
>PVJS01005722.1:0-62953 GCA_004027185.1 Glis glis | reverse complement strand
TCTCCACTCATGATATGTCAGAATCACAGCTCCTAAGAGGCAACCCTTCACTCGACTCCGCTTCTTTCTCTTGGCCTCCTTCATAATTCCTCTTCTTACCTTTCATTATGGGGGTAGATTGTTGCCCACAGATGTCAATTGTCTTGAGAAACCACGTTATCACCTGTGGTTTACTTCAAGTTTGTTAATATACACTGCCTTATATTCCTCAAATTATCCTTTTTTTGTTTTACTGCCTGAATAGTAGGCTACATGGAGATAATTGGAGAGGGGATTTTCATGTTACAAAGTAGGTCCAGAGATCAGATATTTTTATCCCTTATGAACTCATTTTTTGGGGGTAGAGATGTACAAATAACTATTTACAAAAGATGGCAAGTCTCCCAAGTTGGGGTTTCCACAGAGGCCCTAGCTGCCTGTTCCTCCCCAGTTTAAGGTGTGGCAATAACACTGATGACATCTACTTTTCCACCTTGGGTCAGATCTCTACTGTCACCTGCACTACACAACCACCTCCCTGCCACTTTCTCTGTTGCTGATCTGGAAAAAAACACTATTCTGTTTATATCATGCAGTGATGTTACTTAATGCCCTGGTCTCACCTTGAACAGTATAACAATTTAAAATCCATGTGGAAACAAATATCCTCAAATGAATTCTATGTGGATTGAATATCTAATTGTGGAAGTAAAGCTTTAATGGTTTTAGGAAAAAATATTGGAAATAATCTTTATGATGGAAATGACTTTAAAATAAGACACAATAAGCACAAACCATAAGGTAAAGGTCTATAAATTTGGATATTATCATAGAATATTATTAAATGCAAAAGTTCAAAAGCTCAAAGAAGACATTAACAATACATAAGAGCTATATCCAGAATAAAAAGAACCTTAACATATTGATAAGAAAAAAATAATAGCCTAATTAGAGGAATTGCAATTGTAAGAATAGAAATGAGGCTGGGTGTCCTGGCACATGCTTGTAATTCCAGTACTTGGGAAGTTGGGACAGGAGGTTTGCAGGTTCGAGGCCAGCCTCAGCAACTTAGTGAGTCGCTCTGCAACTTAGTGAGACCATGTTTCAAAATAAAAAGAATAAAATAGGGGTGGGAGTGTAGCTTGGACATAGAATGCCCTGGATTGCATCCCCAGTACCAAAAAAAAAGATATGAAGAGGAGGAAAAATATTGAATATCAAATAAACAAAACAGTATTCCATCTCATTACTAATACATGAAATTGCATTTAAGCATACTTCAATTCTAAGGTATACCTACCTGATTTTCAAAGCTGTCAAAGTTGGATAAAGTCAAGTGTTGACACTATGTGTAGTAATAAAAACCCTTATAATTGGTATATCTACTTAGGGAACAATTTGGAAATGTCTAGTAAAGTTGAAGAAGTGAAACATTTGGCCATAATTAGTATGGTTGAAGTGCTCATGCCCTATGGAATGATCCAATTCCTCAGATGTGTTTCAGAGAAAAGTCCTGCACATTTACACATGCGTACTTTTGTAACAGATAATATGGAGAGAAGCATTATGTGTAATAATGGGGGGAAAAGCCTCAGCAGGAAAAATAAACTATAATGCTATCTTAGACAAGTAAAATGTGATTTTTATTGAAATTGATTAATATAAAATAGTGAAATTGAAGCAGATAGAGCTACATATATCAAAATGGATGAATATCCTAACATACATTTGAATGAAAAAGCCACTTTCTCAAGAATACATAAAGCACAATGCTACATATGAATATTAAAATATACTAAGAATTACTTTATATTGTTTGTGCTAAGCACATATAGTAAAAGCATTAAAAATTGATGGAGCTATAAACATTGAATTCTGAACTTTAGTTACTTGTAACATAGAGTGTGGGAAAGGGACGTGTTCATCTGGTCTTCGGGGCTTCTTAATTCTGTTGGCAGTGTGTTTTTATTGAGGTGGGTGCTTTTAAAATTATTCTTTATATCTTTTATATATATTGTATACTATCTTATAATTAAAAATCAGTATGATAACTTACAAGTATTTTAGGGAGAACTAAATGAACTGTACCTTTCAAACAATTAACGTAGGGTTAAAACACATGAAGAATAGACATTCAAGAAGTTTCTATTCCCTCTTCTTTCTTCTTTATCTTCTGGGTAGAAATCACTTTCTTCAGCATCCTTTCCTTTTGTTTTTATTTTATTAAGTGGGGGGTGTGGTGGTAAATGTATGGGCTCTAACCTATAGCCTGGATTCAAACTAGTTATGCCAATTATGCCTGATCTTTCATCTAGGGTAAATCACTTGAATTCTTTGAGCCTCAATTTTGTACACCTGGACAATAAGTGGAGAATTTGTGATAATTTGCAGATTTAAATTTATGTTAATGTGATCCAGATAAAATTTTTAGTATAGACCCTGGCACAGAATTAAATTTACTATCTGTTTTGCTATCAACGAGCTAAAAATCACACTATTGGCTAATGGCATAGTTAGTCTACTAAGAGTAAGAGCTATAGTTCAGGAGTATTTGTTATGGGTCATGCACTGTTCAAATTGCTTTTAATGTATTATCTCATTTAATACCCATAACTTAGGAGTTAGTTGCTAAACACTAACCAATTTACAGGCACAGAAATGGAGGCATAGGGCCTGATGGAGCCCAGAGATAAAATGGAAGATTCTGGATACAAATCATTCTGGTGGACCGAAAACTCTGATATTTTAATCATTAAGTTCTCCTATCTGCTATCCTATCTGCTATTTTATTTTCTTTCTTGGGTTTCACTCTGCTAACTTACAGATATATGATAAAGGTAGAAAACTAGATGTTGGCATTTTTATTGGCCCATTGTCTTGTGAAAGAAGTGATGTCTTCATTTCCTTCCTTCTTCCCACGAGTTAATGTTCATTTCTCCTCAAATGAGTACTACTCATACAAATGATTAGCAATGTAGGCTATGTCTACTGGAATTTGAGCCATACAGTCAGTACAATCATTATTTTTACATAAGGACCTGCCTGTTTGGAATTAAAATTTGATGGACATCCATCCAAAAAGTATATGTTCTTTGGAGTATTAAATCCATTGCACATGACCTAACTGGCAATTTGTTTTTATTTAACCATGATTACTTTTTTTATATAAAACACTGCTTTGGGAGGATGTAAGTAGCTCAGTAAAAAAAATAATAATAAATTAAACCAGTTGCTTGGTATTGTAAATATTGCTTGGTCAGTAAATATTCAGCTGAATTATTTTAAACTTTCAACCTGAGACTATTCCATGTAGGCTATATTTTTATTCTGTAAATGGGGTACCTTACACAGTTTGTAAAACATAAAAAACTAATGTCATGAGAGAGGTGTGTTTGCATGCTGGAACAAGGGTATATGGTGACTGCATTCATTTACCCAGAAATGCTACAGTCAGCATTTCTAAAGTCATATTTCATCAGTTTACAGAGGCCCTCGAAGCCACTGTCAGGAAGTAAGCAGAATATCAATTTCCCCATCACCCGAAATCACACAGGTCCTGCATTAGAAAAGACAAAACCCTTCTACATTGTATTGTTTAGATCTGGTTTGAAATTCTCTAGCTTATAGTCCAATAATTTCTTGAATATTAATAGAATCTCTCCTATCTATCTATCTATCTCTCCATATATATATAAATCCTCTTTTCATTTTTAAGGTACAAAGGACTAGTATTGAATCCATAGAAACTGTGATCTTAGGGCAGGATGACTAGTTCTGTTCAGATTATTTCTAGCCTTAGTTATGTGTAATGTTTTTAGTCTACTAGGCTTCCCCCAGTTGGGGTTTTTGCTCTTGGATACTCAAAGATGTTTCATGTCACTTGATAATCTCTTGATTTTTTTCACTTTAGTCTAAAACACTCTGGGCGATTCTGGTCATCAGTACCATTTCACAGTTGCAGTCAGTCCCCGATGGTGTATGCCAATAGCATGAGATCAGTTCTGCCAGCACAGAAATCCCTACCACAGCCCTGCACCATGTAAAGGCTTAAACACTTCATGACATGATAACACTACCGTGCATCTTATCTTATGATATTTATACTGAATATGCTTTTACCCTACTCTACAGGTATAAATCTTTGAGAATACATATTTTAATGATGTTATTCTTTTGAAGCAATTTGGTTATACAGAATGGTCTCACTGAATTTATGAATTAAAAGCCCAATAGATTGTTGGTTATGTACAAAATTTGAATGAAGCTGAGTACACAAGTCTCATCGATTCTCAAAGTCCCATTATTGTCATGCTTACGAACAAATCTTAACAACTTGTTGGTGGTTGTTTTTTTGGTGTGCTTATTACTAATGAGATATTTATCAGAGGTACCACATGAATAATTTATTCAGCAAACCATGTGTCTCAGATTATTGGCTGGACAATGAATATATAACAACCAAGATAAAGTCCCTGCAACTGTGGAACCTCCACTTTGTGAAGAAGATGCATGATGAGCAAGCACACTTATTTTCCCTGAGCTGCCTTAAATGAAGCTATGAGCTCATTTTGTTTTTTAAAAACAAAAACTGTACAACAAACAGGTCAGAATTTCTTAGTTCCCCTTAATGATTAGAACATGGAGTCTCTTTTCAGTGCATCCGAAAAGAGATGAAAAGAATTGAACCTCACATTTTCACAGGTAGGTAGTAGCACGATGAAGTCCTAATTGAAAAGGGCCAGTCAGACTCTCTTTTAGAGTCCTGAATGCCATCAGATAGCTGTAAAATAGATGGGAACATTGATGTTTATTTGACTCCTAAACTAAATTTAATAACACTTTCTGAGTAATTAGCTGGATATCTTTTTTTTAAATGTAAAGGTGACTATGGCACTATTATGGCCTTCAAAAAGTTCCCAGTCATGGTGAAAAAACTGCCCTAGAATATTCCTGTTAATTAAGTTGCAGTCAATTAGTTCTGAATTAAGTACATGAAAGTATGTGCTACTTCAGCAACTCAAGTGATAGAATAAAACTACCTACTGGTTATGGGCATGAACACTACTAATGAATTTTCTTCATGAAACATTTTTGCTATGCTACAAGTGATAAGGGACCAATAAATATTTTAATAATGAGTACTGTGACTTTTTTACCTGATCAGAGGCGATGGTAATGGGAAGCTGTGCTACTTCAGGGCTTTATGGGTAGGTGGGTTGTAACTTCACAGTGATGTAAATTTTGTTTATTACCTTTGAATAAAGTATTACATGTATTAGGGGTATGGGCTCTAATATGACTGGAAAGTGACACTTTATAAATTTAACTTTTAAATTGCCATTTTCAACATAGTCATTATTTATAAGACATATCACAAGGACTTTTAATAGAGTTCAAGCTTGTGTAATGAAAACATTAAATTATATGAGACAGGCAATAATATGGAAATAAAGAACACATCTGCAGGTTCAGAGTGAAATTTTCCCATTGGAGGAGAGTTGCCCCAGTGTCTGGGTCACTAAACTTTGGCCTGAGCTTTAAAATATTCATAGGGATAATGATAAAAGTTTCTTTAAAAAGAGGATTATTACATGAGTATATCAGAGGTTAATTTCTTGAATATTTACAGATTTATGATAGAAGATGAACATCTATCAGTTAAATATTGATGGCAGACAAAGTCAAGCCATGCTCTACAGCCAGGCGTGGTTTCACACCTCATGGGAGGCTGAGACAGGAGGGCCACAGATTCAAGGTCAGCCTTAGCAATTTAGTGAAACTTGTTTCAAAATAAAAAAAAATACAAAGGGACGGAGGTGTAGCTTAATGGCAGAATCCCCCGGGTTCACTTTCTAGTACTCTAGTACTCTAATACTTAACAACAGCAACAAATGTTCTCCATCTCAGAAAATAGTAATGCTGGTTATTGAAACACCCACAGTGAAAACATTTGAACCCAAATTCCATAAACTCTTTTATTTTTGTGGTACTGAGAATTGAACCCAAGGGCATTTTACCTCTGAGCTATACCCCTGCCCAGCCCTATTTTATTTTTTATTTTTAAACAGGGTCTTGCTAGGTTACTGAGAGTCTCACTAAGTTGCTGAGGCTGTCCTAGAACCTGCGATCCTCCTGTCTCAACCTCCTAAGTACTAGGATTATAAGCATGCATCACCACACGTGGAACCATAAACTCTTACAATTACCTATCTAAATAAACAGAAATGAATTTATATATTCTTTGTGCCTTTTCATTTCTTTCTGGAAAGGAGAGGAAACCAAGCAGCATATTTTCCATGTTTTCTCCCCTCTTTTCTAGGAACTATAAAATTCTTTCTTCTTTCCATCCATACTTCACATATGACTCCCCCAATTCACTGAATGGAAGAATTTGAACCAATGGTGTTGCTCTGAAATATATTTGGGGGGACATTTTCATTATCAGTGCTCACCCCCTTCCAAAACAACCACAAGCATGGTGCTCAGTACCAAAGCTTCATTACTGGAGATATCAGGACGTGTGTGTGTGTGTGTGTGTGTGTGTGTGTGTGTGTGTGTGTGATCAGTGTTATTTTTCAACTACTTAGAGGCTTTGATTTTTAAATGTATGTCATGATATATTATATATGTATGTCAGTGTGTTTTTTATTTCTTATGTAATGATGGTTTTTAATTCTAAGCACCTTAGACATCATTTTAAGAGTTGTAGAATATTTTCTTTTGTATATATACAATAATTTAAGATTATTTCCAATGTACTGTTGTCATAGATTTTCCTGCAGTGAAACGAAGTACTTAGTAGGTATACATTTCCATTTCTTCTCTGAGTCATTTTTCCCCCTCTGATATAATAGAAATCTCAAAACCACATTATGTCAAGATAAGATTCCCAGGTCTCAGCATAATACAATTAAAACTTAACTTTCTCGCTTTGTTCAAGTTTAACTACATTTATACTTGTAACAGGAAAATGTATTATGAATCCCGTCATTGATTGAAAAATTATTCAATGCTTATTGTTTTACACCCACTCTTTTAGGCACTTGGGATATATCAGTGAAGAAGAACAGACAATTCTTGCTGTCATGGAGGACTTTTCTTGCCCAAGACTTGCCTCACAGAATTTCCTGATTTGTAAATATAGTAGATGATCTCTGTCTCATGTAGTTGTATCAGGAAATGGTATCATTCTATGGCATTATGTTGGGATGGGAAGCAGGCACTGAGATTTTCCTTTAGTGGCAGGGCACCAAAAACTGGTGAAAGTAGAATTACAATTTAAAGGCTCTGCATAATCCATTTAAAAATACTCCATACCCAGTATTGTAACTAAGCATAGTCCCCATACTCTCTTTGCAGGATAGAAAGGCCATACAATACAAATTTAGATTGAAAATATGAAGAAAAAATTTCAGCTATAAAAGTGAATCCCATTTTTTAGTGCAAGACACTCACTAAGCAACACATCAGTATTGCCGAATTTGCCTTTTTATATTTTTTATCATAATCCTAAACATAAAATAATCCTAATGATTGAACACTGCTTTGCAAATATTCTCTCTGGCTTTCAATAGATGCCACTTTAAATCCTGGCTAGCATAATATTTATGACATGGAGGCAACAGGAATACAATCAGAAACTTATTAAAATCTGCAGATATTTATCTGAAACCTAAATACTAAATGACAAGAAGACATGTGGAAGATTTAGCTCCTGCCCTCAAAAAACCACATGTGAATTAGCAAGATAGAATATAATGAAATAAAATTTAAAGGTAATTATGTAACAGTTCCAGAAAGAATTAAAGATATATATCATCAGGACTACACTATGATTATAGTAAACTGTTGGCTCAGAGTACTCACCAATATCCTTTTCAGTTGCTAAGGAGATAAATAATATTCAGGTTGGCTCATAGGTCCAGGAAGTCCAGAAACGCTCCACCTTCAAGTATGGATAGAGCCACAGGCTTGTCTGACTTATTCAAGGAGATATGTCTCTCTACATTATGGCTCTGTTTTCCTCCAGTTTGTGTTCTTCATCAGGCGGGCCCTCTCTACAACATGGCAGATGGTTATTGGCACATACATTTTTATCACATTTGGGCTAACATTAACAACTCAAAAAAGTAAGTCATTATGATGGTTAATTTTGACTGGATGGAGAAATGCCTAGAGAATTGGCAAAGCACACTTCTGAGTGTGTTGGTTAAGACTGGCAACTGAGTGGAGAAGACCCACATTGAGTGTGCATTGGCACCCTCCAGTAGACTGGGGACCTGGGAACAAGAAACAGAAGGAGAAAATGTGTTCTCTCAATCTCTCTCTCTCTGACTCTTCTCTTTCTCTCTCCCTGCTTTCTTCCTTGCCATGGGATGACTTGCTCCTACACACACTCCCACCATTGCTGTCCACCATGATATGACCAAGTCCAGAGGGTTATTGCCGGAACTAAGCCAATGTCTTTGCTAAATAAGTCTGAGCTAAATAAACTTATTTTCTTGCTAAGTAGCCTGCCTGCCTGCCTCAGATATTTTATTATAGTGATGAAAAGTTGGTAATACATACTTCTTTTCCAATAGTCCCAGCAAAAATCCAGTGATTCCACTCACTGACCCATCTTTGGCAATATATTTAAACTAATCACTATGACTTTGGTTTTGCAGGCATGTATCAAAGACAAAACTTTATAGCTAAAGGATTATTCGCCCTCATGTGTACCACAGTGAAATGAGGAAGAACAGGGTAGTTTCCCATAGAAAGAGAAAGAGAGAATGGATATTGAGTTTTTGGTATCATTAACTTACTACCTTATATTTTTTTCATTTAATCTTTGTGATTGCTTTCTGAGCTAGGATTTTTTTTCTCCATTCAGAGATAAACAGATGGTCAAAGATGGTACATAAATTTCACAAAGCCATAATGTGGTGAATATGAGATTGAAATTTTGTCTGACATTATAGCCCATTCCCTAAATGCCACATGACACTGTTCCTACTACACTCTTTACATCAGTAGCCAGTGAACGGACATGCAATGAAATGCTACAGATCTCCTATTTAGCCTCAACTTTTCTGCCAGAATTGAGGTCAGAAGATGTTTTCCCTATAGTCTTTGGTTTTGCTAATTTTATCCTGCTTTGTGGTTTTTTGGATTCTGTTTGGAATTTTGTTGTCTTACAGTAAACTACAAAACAATAGAATTGTAAGATAAATCATTTTATTGGTTTTGTTTGCAAGTTGAGCTTCTTAACTGTCAATATCCTGAGCAAAGAGATTTTGCTTCACTTGAATCTACAGCCCTGTGCCTTGCTCACCCAGCATAGGGTAGACATTTGTAAATATGCTTGGAAAAAAGGAAACAAAATCATTACTGAGCCCGCAAAGGTAAAAATGATTATGTACTTCTACCTGTGCCCACTGCACAAATAGATTTGATATAAGTCTCAAATCTGCCTTTTGTTTCATTGTGTCCTGGATTAAGAGGCTAAAACTCTTTTGGGCCTCAGATTTCTTTACTCATATAATGGAGATAATAATGTTCACCTTTGAGCATTGTTACAGAGAATATGAAATGTAGTGTGTAGAATCAAAGCAGAGTTTCTTGAACATAGGAAACACCCAATAAATGGCAATTATTGTTATTACAAGTTATTCTATGGCCCATGGAATAATTCTAGAAAAATAATTACTTATATATACTTAACATGCATGCAACATACACCCAAGAATTAATTACTTGTGTATCCTAATACACAAGTCAACCAAAGTTTTCCAAAATTCAATTTGTATGCATAACACAAAGTTTGAAAAGGGTGAAATGCTGAATTTATTTTCTGAATAAATCTAGTCTTCCAGTTCCCCTACCAAAAAAAAAGTTACTTGACTGAAAAAACTGTATATTTTAAAATTCATTTCTTCTTATAGACGACTCATACAATTCTGTTAACTTTATAAAGCTGGTTTTGACTCACAAATCATCTTTCACCATTACTCTAACTTCCTTCTTCTTAAAAATACTTCTGCTATAGTAATCATGGGTCTATGTAAAGTTACTTAATATGTTGATGAAATATTATAGTAAATCATTTATTAAAATTTTACTTAATTGTTATGTAGGTTTGGATATATTCGATTGCAAGTGACAGAAATCTAATTGAAAGTGGCTTAAGTAAAAGAGGGAAGGAAAGGAGAGAGGAGAAAAAAAGAGAGAAAAGTGGGAACGTATTGCTTATGTAACTGAAAAGTTCAAGGACAGAAGGTTCTGAGCAAAGCTAGATTAAGGTAAAAAAAATCAATGCTGTTGCTCAGTCTCCCAGATTTGCTTTCTTTCTTCTCGGTTCATTCTCAGGCAGGCTTCCATTTAAGACCGTAAGATGGATAGCATCTCCTTTAGGTTTGTATTCTACCCACTCAGGAACCTCTGTAGAAAGAGAGCTTCACTTAAAGTCTGTAAGTCCTAGGGTTGAACACCATCAGCCTACCTCAATCGCATGTTCTTGCCAAGTTTGTCATGGGGACTGAGTGGGTATAATGCTCTGATAGGCCACATCTACATCATTTTTCTTTTCTAGGAATAGGAGAAACAGTCGATCCAACTGAACCACATGGATCCAGAGTGCAGAAGCAGTGGCCTCAAAATAATAAGAGGGGTATGTTAGCTTGGCAAAAATATAAGATAGCCATTTTATATATTTTTAAAATTTTATACCTACCTTTGTGTAAAAAGAAAAATTGAAACAGTACTTTGATTTGATAATGGAAAGATTAGAAATCATTAAAATTTATAATATAATCCAAAACTAGACTCCTATATTGCCATTATTACTTGTCAAAATTATAAAAGTATGTGTGGGTGTGGGTGTGGCATGCATGTGTGTGTGCACTCTTATTTTTTCTTTAACTTGGAACCTGGGAAGGAACCTGAGGCTAGAATAATATATTCATTATTCAAGTTTAAATATCATTGTAAAGGAATTTGACAGGGAAAATTCCATCACATTTTTATGACTTATGACAAACACACTAAGATAATAAATACACAACAATTTACTACAAATAATCGATCATTAGCTCAGAGCCTTTTGGAAAGAGGTCATTTGGGTGACATTCCCCACTAAGATTACTCTGCCCTCTTCCTGTGGTAAGGTTGACCAAACTCCCAACACACCACGTTGCTCTACAACAGATGACAGGAGGTCACAAGCTAAAGAGAGACATTAAAACAGAGTTGTTTAATGTGTAACATAGAGGAGGCCAGAAATGACAAATGACAGGAATGCTTTTATATCCTGTTCACCTACAAAGACTGTAACCTGTGATAGATTTTCTTCCTTTTCACGGAGAGGCAAGAGGCTTTGAAGCTATTGTCAGGCCACAGACTACCTGGGGAACTCAGCCTGCTCCAAAACTGTACTGTGCGGCATGAACACACTGGCTATGAGATTGATTGACTTGAGATTATAGGGCACAGATATTAATATATGATAAAATACAAAGTTAGATCAAGGCTTCCCACAAAGCTGGAGTTTGACTGTTTTTTACCAGGCAGAAGAGGGCTGTATTTATAGTTTTGGAAATCATTCATGTAATTCCTGACAACTGCTGTATTGAAGGGAAAGGTCTCGGAATCAAAGTGGCTTCTAATAGAGAGGGCACATGAATAACCAAACTGACCAGTATCACACAGAAGAAAGTTAAACTGTCATGGTTAAACCGTCCTTGGTACCTAAAGAATACGTGCACCAATTTCCACATGCTGGAAAAGTAAAGTGCTTTCTCCCTTCCTCCGACCTTCCAGAATTAATACCTAAACTTGTTTTTTTCTAAGTTGAATCTCAGGCAAGCAATGTTATGATCATGGTCTTTAGGACATCATCATAACACTGTCTCTTCAAATTTGAAAAAAATATTGTGAAACTGTGCAGTTATTGTCAAAAAAGCAGAAACTAATGTCATAATAAAATATAACCGGGACCCCTATATAAGGGCCAGATAAAAGAACAAAGGCTCCAAATAAAGATTCCATGGATTTAGAATCAGAAGACGTGGATTTGAATATATGAGACTGTAGCTTTCAATAGCCAAGTAAGCTAGGGCAGGCCTCCTTGTCTTTCTTGATGTCGTTCTTTCTCTAGAACAAGTAGTAATTTCAATGTTCCTACTGTAAAGGGTCACCGTGAAAAACAAATGAGGTTATATCTAACAAATGTCTACTATAGAATTACAGAAAAGTTTTTTTTAACTTGTAATTGTCTTAATCTGTTCATACTCAGTGAATAGAGGCAGACAAACATCAGCTTACTCATAAAGCTCTCTTCTCTTAAGTTGTATAAGATAGGAGAGGCCCAAAATGGATCTGAATGGAAGCAAATAAGTGGAAAAGAGATGGGCCAACTGGGTAAGAGGAGACAACACTGAAGACTTTGATGATGAAAAATGAAAAGAATCGATTTAATCATTAAGGAAGATGTTTGAGCCGGATGACACCAAATAGTTGCTTGAAACATTCTTCTAAATGACTAGCACTTTAAATGTTCTTGCAGATGTTGAGGTCCCTATAGAAAAAAATGGGTTTCTATTCAATGTTTCTAGAATAAGAGGGGGTAACTCATAATCATAGGCCATGTGTTTCTTCAAATTTTGAAGAGTGTGTGTGTATGCAGACAGATATGTAGACATATAGATAGAATAAAGTGTTGATGTTGTGAGGAATAATGTCCTTAAAAATCCTAAAACTAATATTCTGCTTTACAGGCATATGAAGATTAATCATGATTCTTTCAGTTGCAAGTGACAAAAGCCCAACTCAAAGTTCCTTATGCAAAAGGGACAAGAGAGGGGGGGACCCCAATGGACTTCATCATAAGGGAGACCGACCAGTAAGGCTGCTTCAGGTAATGGTGGATACGGAGGCTCAAAGGATGCCTCCAGTCTCCTCCCTGCTCTTTTCTCCTCTTCCCTAGAGGTTACTCTGTGTTTTAGATCTCTTTTCACAATTGGATAAATCTTATTAGCTGCTCCAGACTTCAATTCTTACACATCAAAATCCTAAGAACCAGTGGCTGTGTCAGTTATCTACAAAGCAACACTGATTGTTTCTGCCTAGAGGATTTATTATCTTTTGCCAATTGTTCCGTATTGTGGGCTCTGATTGGCCAGTGTGGATTAAAGGTCCATTACTGTGGTTCAAAGGAAGAACTTGAATTTATAGCCTTAACATGGCTGGATGGGATGGAGGAGAGGTGGTCATTTAAAGGAAGGGATGTAAGGGCAATTTTTAAAAAGTAATAGAGCAATAATGTATTCTCTAGGTGCTTCAATCAGTTTACAACATATATTTTGTCGGCATCAAAATGGAAAGGGATAAAATCGCATCTCTGCATCAGTAGTATTGGCAAGTTTGCATTCCTTAGTCAGGTTGACCACTCTTGAATCACAGTATTGTGGTTGGGATGTCAGAGTCCGCTGTCAGCAGTCCATGAACTGGTGAGATGGGGCCTCTGCTGGGCCTTTGTAATGAGGTGGGATCTAGAATAAGCATATGATTTTGGAGTTGGAATAATCAATCTCGAAATGGGATTCATGGAGGGAACTAAAGCATGGACTCCTGTTTCACTGTGTAGCCGAGCTCTGAGCCTGCCCTGAATAGCAGGACTTCACACACCAGCAGTGCACAGTGGCTCACCCATACATGAGCCCCATGGTGAAGACCAGCACAGTCTGAAGTAGCCTTTAAGATAGAGTTTTTACAAACAAACATTTATTCAGATCTCATTGGCAATATCTTATTAGAAAAGTGAAATCCAGATGGACACTGTAAAAAAGAAAAAGTCTCAAAAGAATACAGGAAGCTGCTGCTGGGGCAAATCATCTCCTAATGAATGTGTTAGTTCTTGAGTCCCTTTATGCTGAGAGGCAGTGCAGCTTAGTGATTAAGGGCATCACTCTCACATCAGACAGGCCTGTGTCTGAATCCAGCACTTAAATACTGGATTCTTGGTCTAGGGATATTTTCTTCAACTGTAAAGTGTGAATAAGATTAGCATCTACTTTATTCGGTTATTGTAGAACACATTAAAAGGCTCACATCAATGCCAAACCCATACTCCACACCAAAGTTGTAGTATTATTATGTGCAAGATTCCAAAAGTAATGTCCACGTGTCCAAGAAAGCCACTTTGATTATTGAAGATGTCATTTCCCAAAAAAGTATCAGAGTATATCAGTAGAAGAAGGGGTATTCAAAGTTGGGGGAGTCAAAGCACAACCAATGACAGAATTAGCAATCCAGGGAATTTACAATTCCACTTGACTTCCTCACATATTTTAATCAGATATGAGCTGCATAATGTCAGTAACTTGTTTTCATAAAGGAGATGCTGAAAGTTTGGTGATCGGATAGCCAGAGCAGATTGATATGGAAAAGATTATCCTAGGATTCACATCTCCAAAAAGTATTGATTTTCACAAATCTCCTATGATGTATGCAAGAAAATGAAATGGGATTTGCAGGGGAGTGCAAGAGAATTTTTATTAACTCACAGAAACTCCATTTCTCTGTAAAAGGTGAGACCTTCTTCATCATTGGTCTCTTGTCCCAGTCAACTCAGGAAAAGCCAAAAAGCCAACTGGGCTAAATTGCTTTGTGTGTGTTACAGTTTGGATGTCGCCAACCCATGGGGTCTTTTCCTAACTCAGTATAGAAATAAAGAGTTGGAACTCCATTGCAAAGCTAAGAAGTTTATTGCAAAGCAAGAGAGAAAGCATCACACTAAGGTGATGGGGTGCCCTGAAATGACACACCACCACCCTCCTAGACTGCAGGTCTTATATTTAGTTTATGCTTCCTTATCTTTTCAAGAACAGGCCAGTCTGGTCTGACGTCACCGTCACCGAGCTTAGTCAGTGACTACATGAGGGGATACATGGTGTCTTTCAGCCCCCCCTCTTTAAGTCCAGGCGTGGGGATCTGTAACTTTTTAGGTCTTAGTGTCCATTTATCTTATCTTGTTGCCATGCCGACCCAGCAGCTCTCTGCCTGATTCAGCTTATCTTCATTGCTATGGCAACAGCCTGCTTGCAGGGCAGCCTGCAGCAGCTGGCGTAAGTCAGCACAGAAATCTACCCGGGGTCAGTGTGTAAGCTTCACTTGTTCATTTCTGATGTCTTGACTTTTTAAAAAAGTAACTCAATGGAACTAAGTATATATGCAGTTGATTCTTCAGGGCTTACAAAGTTTGGTAAATGCTTATTTAACCCATTGGCAGTTCTGAGTAATAAATAAAGGAGCATCCTAAAGTAAGGTTTGTATAAAACGTGCCTTGGTCTTGTTTCCACAAAATCCCTAGAAACTAGGAAGTGAAATATATTTCTCAACCTGAATTTTTTTTTCTTCTATCACTGAGCACCTTCATTTACACTTTTAGTCCAGGACTGTTCTAGATTGCTGGCTGCTACTTTGATTTATTTTAGTTTTCATTTTGCAGTGGAAGGAAAAATATGAGCTATTAAGCACTTGTTTTTGGACAAAATATCTCCCAAGACACTATATAAATGGCATGCCATTCTCAAAAAGACTTCAGAAAGAAAGTTTAGCAGGTTAAATTTCAGTGTATTGTAGTTTGGTAGCACACATTTAAGATACTGTGGAACCACAGAATTTTGAAGATAAGGGGTGGCTAACCATATGCAGAAAAATAGAAATAAACCCCACTTTCTCACCCTGCACTACAATCAACTCCAGATGGATCAAAGACCTAGAAATCAGACCAGAGACCTTGCAGCTACTAGGAGAGGGCATAGGTCCAACACTTCAACATATAGGCACAGGTAAAGACTTCCTCAACAAGACCCCAAAGGCACAGGAAACTAAAATGAGGATAAATACATGGATTGCATTAAACTGAAGATAAGGGGTAAGGAGAAAAATTATTCTTCTTTTTCTTTTTTTATATTTTTTTTAATTTTCAGTTTGGTGTTAATATACACGCACACAGCTCTTGGCGTCCCTCTCCCTGCCTCCCCCCACATGTAGTACTGAGAATGATGTTGGTATAATCTCATATATACACATTGTTTATGATAGTAATTCCATAGATTCACTTCTTTCTTGCCCTTCCCCTTTCCTTGTACCCCTTCCCTTGCACCACTGAGGGTTCTCTGTTGTCATTGGAGTTCCTTTTGTGTCCCCACTACTCCCTAGGTTGCACATATTAATGAAAACATATGTCCCTTCTTTTTTTTGTGATTGGCTAACCTCACTTAACATAATGTTCTCCAGATCTTTCCATTTTTTGCAAATGCTGTTATTTTGTTCTTCTTTATTGCTGAGTAGAATTCCATTGTGTGTATTTCCCATAATTTTGTAATCCATTCATCTGTTGATGGACATCTAGGTTGGTTCCATAATTTGGCTGCTGTGAATTGTGCTGCTATAAACTAGAAAACAACAGTAATATATGCATATCCATGTTCTTATCTTCTTTTTCTTTGTGTCTAAACCAAGAAAGCATGTGCATAGGTATCACGTGCTGTTCCAAGGGCCCTACGTGTATTACCTCACTGAATTATTCACCCACTCATTTAACAAGTTTTTAATGTGGGCTTTCTCTCTGGGGCCAGGTCCTATTCTAGGGGCTGGTGACCAACGAAAATATTTCTGTCATCAGGATACTTACAAGTAAGAAATTACCTGGAGTCACAGATAATAAACAAGAGAAGAAAACAAAAATAACATTGTTAAATATTGATGAGACTTGAAGAGAAAAATCAGGCAGGGAAATAGAATAAGAACTGTTTTTACTTTTTTTTTTATTGCGGTGCTGGGGATGGAACCCAGGGGCATACTACCTCCAAGCTACACCCCCAGCCCTACATTTTATTCTTTATTTTGAAACAGGGTCTCACTAAGTTGCAGAGGGCCTCACTAAGTAGCTGAGGCTGGCCGCAAACCCGGATCCTCTGGTCTCAGCCTCCCAAGTACTGGGATTACAAGCGTTCACCACCACACCCTGCTCAGAATAAGAACTTTTATGGGTGGGAGGTTGAAACTTTAGAAGGGAGCTGAGGAAGGCTTCTCAGAGGTGTTTACTGAGTCAAAATCTTAAAAAGGTGAGAGTCTTTTTTAAAAACAATATTACTGCATATGTAATCCGTGAAAAACATTGTACAAAGTCTTTTGTATGCATAATTAAATCATCATAGCCTTATAAGATACTATTATTATAGTATCATTTTACACGTGTAAATCAAGACAAAACAAAACCAAGACAAGACTAAGTTATTTACACAAAGTCACAAAATAAATGGAGACATCAGAATTCAAACTGTCTCATTCCAGCATAGATCTCCTAAACACAATGTTATTTATAAAGTGCTTACATATTTCAGTCTATTAGGGGTAAAAAAAAAAAGGAGAGATTAAGGTAGACAATTTGTAAAGAAGGGAAGGGGGCTGGGGGTAAGAATCAGTGGTAGAGTACTTGTTTAGCATGCATGAAGCCCTGGCTCTTGATCCCCAGCACTGAAATAAAACAACAACAACAACAATAATAAACAGAGGGATGTAAGAAAAGAAAGTGGTAGATAGTAGCTACTAGAGTGAAGGAACATTTTGAAATTGCTATAAATACTTCTGGCAAGCGTAGTGTTGTGATCACAATACAAATGAACTAGTTGTTTTCAATATACAAACTAAAAGTTTAAACTAAATGTCCTACGGAGGAAAATATGTTTTTTAGCCATTGGTGAAATTTACATTTGAATCTGTCACAAAACTCATGAGAATATTTTACTCTATAAAGAAATATAGACAGCTTATGCAGCAGATATATTTAGCAAACAAAGAAATACCTACATGAAATAAAACCAAAGACCAGAGCATTGTTGTGAAAGTAGAGGATAGCAAAGCCACCGAGGCAGAAGAGATCAGGTGGAGTGCATTGTGACACAGTGTGCACTTTTCTTTGGCTCACATTGCTTATTGATGTGTGATGATTAGAGAGCTAAACTAGTAGAGCTCTGAATTCCTTGAAGCAGTGGGCAGGACTGAGCTTAGCCCTGGGTGTTAATTAGTTCAGAACCGTGAGCAGGCCTTGAGAAGACGTGTTTTTTGTTGTTGTTGTTGTTGTGGTGGTGGTGGTGGTGGTGGTACTGGGGACTGAACACGGCATTCTACCTCTAAGCTACATCCCCAGCTCTATTTCATTTTTTATTTTGAAACAAGGTCTTGCTAATTTGCTGAGGGCTTCACTAAATTGTTGAGTCTGACCTCCAACCTTCCATCCTCCTGTCTTAGCCATCCAAGTACTGGGATTACAGGTGTGTGCCACTGCACCTGGCTGAGAAGAGGTTTTGATGGGCTCCAGGTGTGATGTGCTCAGGGCTCCAAGGACCCTCAGAAACAGAGTTGGGTCAGATACAAAGTTTCAGGCCCTCCACGGGCATTTCTGAGAACACTGATTAGGAGTGGATAAAGAACCAAACTTGGGAAAGCTGAAGAGGGAAATTGAGAGAAGTATTTGCATTCTTTCCTGTAACTCCTGGACGAGCAGACCACAACACACTGGTAGTTTCCTGTGTAGAAACTAATTCCTGTTCCAAGAACAAGCACCACACTAGGGAACTTAAGGAGAAAGGAGGACTTACTGTCTTTATCTTCTCCTCGAACCTGCTATGATACCTAAACCTTTTACTACTATCTTTGTTATTATTAGTTATTAATATTTAGCAAGAAGCCTGGTATGGTGGTACAAGCCTGTAATCCCAGTACTTTGGAAGCTGAAACAGGAAGAATGCAATTTGGAGGCTAACCTCAGTGACTTAGTGAGACCTTCAGCAGCTCAGTGAGAGCCTGTTTCAAAATTATAAGTAAAAAGGGCTGGGGACATAGCTTGGAGGTAGGTTACCCCTAAATTTAATCCCTAGTACAAAAAAAAATCCCCAGCAGGAATCCTTAATGTGGAAAATACTGTTCTGAGGACGTTAGATTCTTTATTTTGAATTTTTATAGGAGTACACATAATTAGCATGTTAACAAGTCAACATGAGAAAATGGAGGGTCAGAAATATGATTAGCTCAAGTCACCCAACCAACAAGTCCCAGATGTGGGAGTCAAACAAGAGCAGTATGACTTCAAAACTCCTGTTGATTCTACTCCCTTTTGCTGTATTAACAATTTTCTTAAAATCAGGAAAATGTCCCTTTTGAAATTGTTACATTACCAGAGGTAGCAGGTTGGGATCTGTTATAGAAAGAGGGCGAGGCAGGATGGTACAAATGGGTTATGCATCTTCTTTCCTTTCTTAGCTAAGGGATGTCGAGTCTCAATTTCTCCTCTATAAAAGGAGAGACTAAGAGAATAAGTAACTTCTTAATTTACCTCAGCTCAGACTTTGATGTTTCTAGTTCCCTTCTATACTGTATAGGAGTAAATAGATAGTAGGAGGCCTCACACTCCAGAGGTGGAAATAAGAAGGTATATTAATAAGAAGAATGTAACTCTCTTTTATTACTTAATATTAAAGATGCTAACTATCATTCCAGTTAGCATCATTGTATCATGATAAAACACTGCCTCTTTTTGATCCCACAAATTTCCTGAGCAGTGAGCATTTTAGCCCATGTTAAATACTGACGATATTTCATATTATCAGTAAGGAAGCTGAGTCATAGAAAAGTTACCTTTCCCCAAAGAAAAGGACTCAAGTCTTGGTCTTTCTGATTCCAAATTCCATCATTTCCAATATCAAGTAACAACATTTAATGACTACATTTAGAAATAATCAGTGATGAACCTTTCAACCAGTTGTTTGATTTTGGCAAAAATATAAAATATGTGCTGATGAGAGTCCTCCCTAATGGGAAAAGCACATTGTTTCCAGAGCTTCAAGCATGAATCCAAATAAAAGAGCAAACTCACACAGAATAATAGCGCACAGCTTTTTCATCACTGATTTGTAATTATTTTGATTTTGTGATCCCACTTGGGGGAACCTGAAAAGCAAAGTGATGGTCAGTCATTGGGAAATCAATAGTTTCACAGCATGGTTAGTAAATTCCTCTAAAAATAGTTCATAAACAACCAGAATATGGTCAATTTGACTAGGGGAAGCAACATCCAAAATTTTGTTTTGTTTTTGGGGAAACCTGGGGAAACCAGGGGCATTCTACCTCCCGGCTCCACCGCAGCCCTATTTTTTATTCTTTATTTTGAAACGGGGTCTCACTAAGTTGCGGAAGACCTCACTAAGTAGCTGAGGCTGGCCGCGAACCCGGATCCTCCAGTCTCAGCCTCCCAAGTACTGGGATTACAAGCGTGTGCCACCACGCCCGGCAACATCCAAAATTTGATTATGGCTTCCTCTGTGAGGCAGAAGACATGGGGACTGGGCCATAGATTTAGTGTTGGAGGCTGATCATCTGGTTGGATCAGCTGCTTATTCACAATTATTCTTAAATGGCTCCTTACCTCAAACTCTCTGCAGTCTCAAATTGTTCTTTAATGGTGTTTGATGAATCTGATCATAGAGAATGTATTGACCTATAGAGCTAATCATTCCATTTTGAATGTTGAGTGTTCCTGACATTGAACAGAATACCACTTCTTTGTATCTACCTCAAATAACATTCTTTATTTGACCCTTTCTTCTTCAGAGATGAGTTATGCATTTTCGAAATTTTTTAAAATTTATGTTGAAATTGAGGATATGATATAATTTCTTACATTACTTTTTTTCTTTTATAATTTATTGGTGCATTGTAATCATACATCTTGTTGAGTTACAGGGTGGTAGAGGCATACATGCACACATCGCTCATTTAACCCTCCCCCAATTCCCACCCCATTCCCTCCCCCTTCCCGTGTGCAGCATGTTGACTGACTTTGATAAGTTTGTATATGTACATCCTGTGCATTAGGGTGTTTCCTTCTTCTCCCTCCCATATCCCTCAGTTAGGTCACCTTCTTTACTCATCTAATGTTTCTCCTTCTTTGTCTGGACTCCCTCCTATGTCCCATTTTCTCCCTAGCTTCCACATATTAGGGAGAACATCCGACTTTTCACTTTTTGTGACTGACTAATCTCACTTAGCATAATGTTCTCCAATTCCATCCATTTTCCTGCAAATGACATAATTTTGTTTCTTACATTACTATAGACTTCTGTTTTTCTTTTTAGACCTAAGACTGGCAAAAATGCAAATTAAGAAAATAATTACTTAACTTTCTCAGTTCAAATATATTTGTGTTCTTATTCCTAGCCAGGAACCCAGAGGTGTTCTACCTTCAACCTACACCTCCCTTTCTTCCTTCCTCCCTTCCTTCCTTCCTTCCTTCCTTCCTTCCTTCCTTCCTTCCTCCCTCCCTCTCTCCCTCCCTCCCTCCCTCCCTTCCTTCCTTTCTTCCTTTCTTCCTTTCTTTCTTCCTCTATTTATGTATTTATTTATTGATTGATTGATTGATTGATTGATTGATTTATGTTGAACCAGGGTCTCACTAAGTGGTGATTATTTGCTGATATCTAAGTCCAAGTCCATAGAACTCCATAACGTGGGCTCACTCAACACTGTTCTGCCTCCTCCTAGACTGTGAGCCACATGAGAGTAAAGTCTGTTTTATTGGATGCGGTATCCCAATGGTTAGTAAAGGTAATATGAAATTAGCACAAATTTCTATTTAATTGAATTGAGCTATACTATATATTTTCAAAAAATACTCATGTGAATCCTGCCCTGAATCAAAAATGCTTAAGTAAGTGAATTCAATTTAATCTTTCATTTTTTAATTTTATTTTTGGTACTGGAGATTGAGCCCAGGAATAGTCTACCCCTGAGCTATACCCCTAGCCCTTTTTAAATTTGTTTTGTTTTGTTTTGTTTTGAAACAGGGTCTCTCTAGGTTGCTGATAGTCTTGCTAAGTTGCTGAGGCTGGTCTCAAACCTGCAATCCTTCTGTCTCAGCCTCCCAAGTACTGAGATTACAGGTGTGCACCACCATGCCTGGCAATTTTTTTTTTGTAATTTCATTAATGTATTGCATCATGGTAAGGTTCAATGTGATACAAACATACATCCGCACAGCTTTTGGCGTATTTCCCTTCATATCCCACCCAGCTTCCTCTTCCCTCCCCCGTACATGCTAGTGAAATTGGTAGGAATGCCTTCACATATTGCCATAGTATTTTTCAACAGTTTCCTTCTTCAGTCTTCCTTCTTCCTGTCCCTAACTCCCTCCCCAAAGACCCTTCCACTACTCTACAGGTATCTCTCTGCATTGTTTAAAGTCCCTTATGTTTCCTATTTTCTCTCTAGCTTCCACATCTGAGGGAAAACATACAACCCTTGACTTTCTGAGACTGTCTAACCTCATGTAGCATAATATTCTCTCATTCCATCCATTTTTCTGAAAATGACATCATTATGTTCTTCTTTACGGCTGAGTAGAATTTCATTGAGTGTTTATACCACATTTTCTTTATCCATTCATCTGTTGACAGACAACTAGGTTGGTTCCATAATTTGGCTATTGTAAATTATGCTGCTATAAATGTGAATACACATGTATCACTATAGTATTCTGACTTTAATTCTTTTGAAAAGATACCGAGAAGTGATAATTGGGTCATATGATGATTCCATTCCTGATGTTTTGAGGAACCTCCAAACTGATCTCCATAGTGTTTGTACTAATTTATAATACCATCTACAGTGTATGAGTTCCTATTTCCCCACATCCTATCCATCACTTATTTTTGTTTGTATTCTTGATAATTGCTGTTCTAACTGGAGTTAGATGGAATCTCAGTGTAGTTTTGATTTGCATTTCTATAATTGCTAGTGATACTGAACTTTTTCTCATATATTTATGGTATTTATTTTTTGAGAAGTGCCTCTTCAGTTCAATTTCCCATTTTTATTGCATTATTTTTAGCATTAAGTTTTTAAGTTCTTTATATATTCTAAATATTAGTCCTCTCTCAGAGAAGTAGCAAGCAAAGATTTTTTTTCCCATTCTATATGCTCTTTCTTTAGACTCTTGATTGTTTCCTTTTCTGAGCAGCAGTTTTTTAATTTTATTTCATCCCATTTATTGAGTCTTAGTTTTATTTCCTGAGTTTACGGGGTCTTATTGAGAAAGTGCTTATGTGTTGGAGAGTTGGTCCTATGTTTTCTTCAAGTGACTGCACAGTTGATCAGTTTATAGATATTTCTATTACTTCTTTTTTTTTTTGCGGTACCGGGGATTGAACGCAGGGGTGTTCTACCTCCGCACTACACCACCGGCCGTATTTTTTTTTTTATATACTTTATTTTGAAACCAGGTCTCACGAAGTTGTGGAGGGCCTCACTAAGTAGAGAGAGAGAGACAGGGAGAGAGGGAGAGAGAGAAAGAGAGAGAGCTGAGGCTGGCTGGAACCCGGATCCTCCGGTCTCCGCCTCCCAAAGTACTGGGATTACAAGCGTGCGCCACCACGCCAGGCCTATTACTTCTTTAATATTATTTTCCCTTTCCCAGTACTTAGGAGGCTGAGACGGGAGGATCCGGGTTTGCGGCCAGCCTCAGCTACTTAGTGAGGCCCTCTGCAATTTAGTGAGACCCTGTTTCAAAATAAAGAATGAAAAATAGGGCTGGGGTACCACAAAAAAAAAATATATATATATATATATTTCCCTTTATTGTTTTCTGTGTGAAGTTATAGCTTCTTTTTAGATATCATCTCTATATACATGTTCTTGTTTATGTTTTTTCAAAATGATACTATATTGCAGTTATGACCTAAAATAATGGAAATAGACTTACTCAAAATTTCCTAAGATGATTTTACTCATTATTCTTGTTCACCTAGAGTCACTCTCCTCTCATCCAAAGCTGTCATACAGTGATGAAAATTTTATTATCAAATATAACTTCATTAAAATGGAAAACAAAAATCCACAGCCCTACGGCAGGCCAAGGAAGGAAGGAGTGTCTATTTTGTCAAGGAATAATTTTGTATAAAATAGGTCACAAAATTATGGAATAATACACATAGTATAATTCTATTCAGCAGTAAAGAAGAACAAAATTATGTCATTTGCAGGAAAATGGATGGACCTTGAGAACATTATGTTAAGTGAGATTAGCCAGTCACTGAACATGAAGGATCATATGTTTTCTCTCATATGTGGATGCTATGGAGTAATTAGGATACAAGAGGATTTTTAGATAATGGAGGAGAAACCTCAGTGGAGCAATGGAGGGGGTCTACAGGAGCATGTGTTTGGGGGAGGGAAGAATCAATGAAGGAAACACTTCCACTGAAGTTATATACATATGTGAAATTATCAATGCCAATGCCAGGGGAAAGCCCACCAAGTGCTGTGTGCATGTATGTCCCTATCACGCTGAACTACATTATGATGTGACACTATAATGCACCAATAAAAGTATATTAAACTCAACTCTCTCTCTCTGTCTCCCTGTCTCTCTCTCTCTCTCTCTCTATCTCTCTCTCTCTCTCTCTATTTAGTGAGGCCCTCCGCAAATTCGTGAGACCCAGTTTCAAAATAAAGTATAAAAAATAGGGCCGGGGGTTTAGCGCAGAGGTAGAACACCCCTGGGTTCAATCCCCGGTACTGCAAAAAAAAAAAAAAAAGTATATTAAAAAAAGAATTTTGATTGTGGTTTCTACTTGTTGAAGTAGATAATTCATTTTAACCATGTGATTTCCCTAGCCAGTCTGCATGGGATATCCTGTTAAACAAACCTATTTGGAGTAACCACAGTCTTATCTCTTACTGATCGATGCTTTACAACCTAAGACATAATTACCTTTGTACTAATACTGATGATTCTTATTGCTATTGTGACATTTTAATTTTAATTGAAGGATTTGTCACTCAATAAATGTTGTTTTCATTTATTTACCAAATGTTTAATAAATACCTACAATGTGTTTGTCGGTCTTGTAGGTGTTAATGACACCAGAAAGGAGAATTTTGTCTTCATGGAATCTTCAGATTAGTGGAAATACAGACATAAGAGGAAAAGTATTGCAATGCAGTAGGACTGTTACTGTAATATAGCTCTTTATCAGATGGATAAAACCATAAAGAAGGTTCCTCTGCATTTGGGAAAGCAAAGCAAGACTTCACAGACACAGTATGGTAGGAGTTAAGACATGAAAGTTAAGCGAACATGATTGTTAACAGGCATAATGAAGCCCAGTGTTTTTGGAGATCAGTAAAATAATCTGGCAATATTGGAATATAAATAAAAAGCAATGAAGTTGAAAAACTAGGCAGGAGCAAAATCATGGAACACCTGAACATCTTCCAAAGGAACATATACTTATGTAATATATATGAGCAATAGCATACAACTTAGAGTTTTGAGCACAGATATAATTAGATGCACATGCATAATGCTGCATTTATTTCTAAGACATGACAATTGTGCTATTGACAATAAGTCTAGCTCAGATACTGTGATTTGTGAGACTTACTGTCTGGTTTTCACTGGTTCCAAGTCATATATATTGTAAGGAGCACTAGACTGTTGAAAAACTATATCTAGAAGTAAGCAAGACTTTCACTGTAGATGTTTTACACTATTTGTATATGTTTCTTCTTCTGACCTTCCCTGAGAATGTTCCAGGATATTGTCATACAATTTGATTCAATTAGGCTTCTTCTGAGTTATAATTCTCAGCTAATGCCTTTATAAGAAATCAATGATGCCTTTCTATCAAATATTCCAAACGGGAGTGCTAACATTTAAAGGGAAATAGACATCTTATTTTTAACTTGTCCTGTCCAGAATCCTGCTTGCAGTTTGCTTTAAAGATGACCATCACCAATGCCCCAGGGAGACATGTCATATGTGAAGCACCAGTTATAAATTAAGACAATACAGCCCTCCACATGTCAAAAGAACACAATGGATAAATTTAAGAATGTCAAGACATATGTACATCTTTATGATGAACTTGAAGTTCCAATTTCAAGTTGAGACCCAAAGGTCATTTTTCCAAATATTCTGTGCCACTAAGAGATCCTGCTAAACCCTAAGTATCTATAGATTGCATAATTGTACAGAAGAGGCATATTGGCACCTGCATATAATCTAATTTTATCAATTTCACTTGCTAATAGTTTCCCTTACCTTCCCCTCCTACCTTCCCCAGGTTCCCTTTCTTTACATAAATATTCTTATACTTTTACATACTTTTTCCCCTCTAGCTTCCACATATGAGAGAAAACATTTGATACTTGTCTTTCTGAGTTTGCTTATTTTACTTAACATGTGTTTTAGTCAGCATCCTTATATCTATAATCTAAAGAACTGACCATATAACTTAGAGGAAGGAAGATTTATTTGCTCACAGTTTTGGGTTCAGTACATATGAGGCTGGGGACCACAGACCTCAGGGCATGGCAGCGGGAAGCAGGAAGTGGGACGTGGAGAGAGGGAGAGCACAAGGTTTCACTCTCGCATCCTGGAGGATGGAAGTAAGAGTGTAAGGGGAGGAGGAACCATATATAATCCTCAAGGTAGCATCCCCCAGGGACCCACCTTCTCCAGCCACACCCAACCAGATGGTGACCAGATTTATCTAGAATTAGATATGGGATTTTATCTACATTAGAATGGGATTTATCTACTGCTGAGATTACAATTCTCATGACTTAATTATATCAACCCTAAATTTCAATTTATGAGCTCTTCAGGGAGCATTTTTATATCTAACTATAGCAACATGATATTCTCCAGATCCACCAATTTTCCTGAAATTTGCATAATTTTGTTTTCCTTTATGGCTGAATAAAACTCAATTGTGTACATACACCACATTTTCCTTATCCATTCATCTGTTGGTGGACACTTGGGCTCATTCCATAACTTGGAAATTGGGAATTGTGCAAACAATTCAGAGACTATGCCTGAATGATCGCTCTCCCTGATATTTCTCCGTCTCCCCTGTTATCTCCCTCCTTCTCCCTATCTCTATCTCTAGCCTCCTCTTCCCCCCACCCCTTTCTCTCTCTGTGTAATCTCCCTTCCCATTGGGATAGTATGGCTTTAGAAGCCCAATCCCCAAAACTCACCTGCTATTTTCCGGTTCTTCAGGTGCTGTCTGCACTTGATCCTGATACTTTCTGCTTTAATGCCGTGGACATGCTCTTCTATCCACCCTGACCATTTATTCCTGCTGCAGCAACTCAGCTTCCTTGCACCCATTTTCTAATTCAGCTCTCTGCCTCCTCTTTCAGTTCCAGCTCAAAATATTATTATTTCCTAAGGGAAGCTTTCTCAGAGACCCTAAAAATAAAGTATACTGCCTGCTATGTACCTCATAGCCCTCTATCCTTCTTTGTTATTAATATTATAAATGATAAACTCTAATTAGTTTCAAGGTGATATATGTGGGTGGAAAGATTAACTCCATGTCATTTTAGGGTCTTAAAGTCAATCATAAACTAATGAGAGACACTGTTGACTGGGTATCGCCTTAAATATCGCTTGAATTTCTCTTATTCAACATTCAGAATTTTTGGAGAACACAGAATAAGTACATATAGGATATTTGTTCTCATTCAATTTCTGTGGTTAAAGAAAAGGCAAATAAATGGAATTAGCAAATGCATCATTTATTCTTTTATTTACTCATCCACATTTACCAAATCAGTAATAATAAAAGTTCTGATTTAAGTGCTCCAAGAAAAACATAAAGTTAAACTCTAGACCAAAGAGAAAAAATCTGAGAATAATATGGACTGGGGAGAAGGTAGTTAGAGAGGGGCCAATGAGAATTCCATAGTACATGTTGAGCATTCCTAACCTAAAAATATGAAATCCAAAATGCTCTGAAATCTGAAACTCTTGAGCACCAACGAGATAGCAGAAGTGGAAAATTCCACACTGTAACATTTTTCTTCATGCATAAAATTATCCAAAAGCTTATATAAAATTACCTTCAGGCCATGTGTATTATGTATATATGAAACAAATGAATTTTGTGTTTATATATGTATTCTATCCCTAAGATACACCATTATGGATATTCAGATATTTCAAAATATGAGAAAAAAATCTGAAGTGATTCTGCTCCCAAGAATTTTGGGTAAGAGATACTCAAACCTGTACACATTTGGGGCCAGATAATACTTTTTTCCCCCCACATCGTAGCTCTGCATATGTACTTGTAAGCCAAACCCTCAAAGCTTCATTTTCCTCTTCTACAGAATGGATTAATAATATTATTTGTAGGGTTGTGAGGACCAAATAAGACCATGAATATAAAGCTGTTTGTGTAGTACTAGGAACAGAGTAAGCACTGAATATTCTTGTATTTAATTTTTTTCTGAGTCTCATGTCTATCACAACTCACAGGTCTTGTATAAAGACCCTACATCACCAATCAGTTCCTATGTCAATTTGCAATAAAACATTCTTAATTGTTTCAACAAGAATAAAAAGTTTTGGTCTCATATGAATGACAGAGAGCAACAGGACTGTGTGGGGAGGAGATGCTGGGTGGCTGCTCAGCTATCACAGTGGCTAAGTCACTCATTTTTTTTTACACCAGCCCAAAGTGTTATTTAAATTCATATCACAGCAATATGACACATTATACAGATTATAAACCCTTCAGGGTCACTCATGAAGAGTTAAAACTGGAAATGTTAAATTCACAAGATGCCAAGGATCTGCTCGTATATAATTACACATTTCTCAAGGAAGCAAGTGATAAATGCCAGTCAAGAGGATTGACAAGGTCCTGAAAGAGGTGGGAGGAGGGAATGGCTGCATTCACAGGAGCCAGTCAAGGCTGTAGCTAGACTGTCCTTTCCACAAAGCATACATTTATCTGGTATTTGATAACTGAACTCTGCCATAATGGAACCAATTTCAGTCCTCAGAATGAATGGAATGAAAACTAGGCATTAATGGGTACTTGTCTGGTAGTTTCTGAAGGCTCAAGAGAAAATGGCGACATTCCCTAAATAGCTCATTTGAATAACATTGTCAAAACAATGATGGTTGAGAGTCACTATGTGCTGGATATTTCTTCAAAAAAGTATGGTGTCCCCAAACTTAGAGGTTACACAAACCAGTACAACCCAAAATAAAGGTTCTTACCAACATTTTTATTTCATCACATAAATGTAGAATTTTCCAAGCGGCAATTACTATTGCTGTCATTTTTTTTTTTTTTTTTTTTGCGGTACCGGGGATTGAACGCAGGGGCGTTCTACCTCCGCGCTACGCCCCCGGCCCTATTTTTTATGCTTTATTTTGAAACCGGGTCTCACGAAGTTGCGGAGGGCCCCACTAAGGGGAGAGAGAGAGAGCGAGAGAGTGAGAGAGTGAGAGCTGAGGCTGGCCGCGAACCCGGATCCTCCGGTCTCCGCCTCCCAAAGTACTGGGATTACAAGCATGCGCCACCACGCCCGGCTTATTGCTGTCATTTTTAAGGAGCATATTTTGAAGCCAAAACATGTAGGAAAGATATAATCTGTGTAAATAAAATTAAACTGTTCTTTCCATGTCTCTTAATGCATTTCACATAAATAATCATGTAGATTTTCAGAATATGTAGAGTGTATGTCTAAGATCATATGATTTAAAGTATAAACTGAGTGTCATACATGAAATTAATGTTGGGAGCCCTGGATGACACCCCTAAGCAATAGACACTCTCCCATGAGCAGCTAAAACTGAGACACCCTCCTGGTGGCTGGCAAGGATTTGGGTTATACATATTGAGAGGGTCACATGTCTCTATTACAAAGAAAGAAACCAGTGATTTCAAAGGTTGAAGCTGGTAGGTCAGTTGTTCTGAATTATAGGTTTTGATGACAACCTTGCTTCTTCTATGGAAAACTCTACATAATTCAAACTAGTTCCTGGAAACCAACCAGGGAGCTTTTCAGAGCTACAGATATCAGGAACCCAATCCTCAGAGATTCTGGTTTAGTCTGGAACAGTGTTTGGGCATCAAAAACAATTTTTAAATGCTCTCCCAAAGAATCTACCATGCAGTCGGGCGTGGTGGTGCACACTTGTAATCCCAGTACTTGGGAGGCTGAGACAGGAGGATCGCAGGTCCACGGCCAGCCTCAGCTACTTAGTGAGAACCTCTGCAACTTAGTGAGACATTTTTTCAAAATAAAGAATAAAATATAGGGCTGGGGGTGTAGCTCAGAGGTAGAATGCACTTGGGTTCAATCCCCAGTGCCACAAAAAAAAATAACAAAGAAAAAGAATCTACCATGCAACCAGGATTGAGAACCACGGGTCTAGAGCCAGCAGGGCATTCATCACTCTCTGTCACTGTTTCCTCCAAGAGCTGTTAACTGCTCGAAGCTAAAATTCACATCAGTGCACATGGATGCTTCCTTTCACAAAGAGCTTGGACACCTAGTGCCAAATCATTATGGGATTAAAGAACAAGTTACAAAACAAATTCAGCAAAGCCTCTGTCCTGTTTGCCTGATTGTCTTCCGAGGCAGGAGAGAATTTAACGTGGGCAATAGAGGGGCCACTTCCAACACTGTAAGAAAAGATGTCTCACTAAAGGGTTAAAATATGTCCCAAATGACTAATGGCCAGCCTCCTTTTAATGCTGACTGCTTGAAAAGATTTAAAAGACAGCCAAGGCATAGTGTTTACAGTAATTTAGAGCTCCCCATTTGAAAACTGGAGATCAATGGCTGCAGTGTGAATTTACTAAAAGAATAACAAAAAAGCAAGCTTAACATCTGGCCTGTTTTTCAGAAGCCATAAAATGGAAACATCATTACCAGAAAATATTATAGAGCTTGGCAGGTAAAGAAAGCTAAAAAAAAAAAAAAACTACAAGAAAATAGGATAGGAAATGCATCAGAAACCTCTGGGATGACCTGACCACGGCCATGATGACATTAAAATAGCAATAAAGCCACCGATTGTTGAGCTTCCATAATAATGTATCAGGTATTCATATTTATTTATTAAGATTATTAACAAATGCCTAATATGTGTGAAGCAATGTTCCTGGATGTAGAAATGCAATAGGAAATACAGATAAAGTACCTGACTTCATGGAGCTTTGGTTCCAATGAGGGAAATTTCTATTTCCATTAATTATTTGTTCTTAGCTTTGGTTCCAATGTGGGAAATTTCTATTTCCATTAGTTATTTATGTATCTATTTATTTGTTCTTAGCTTAATTGTTTTTGGGTCGTCTGTGTGTGTGTGTATGTGTGTGTGTGTGTGTGTGTGTGTGTGTGTGTCTTTTTGGAACTGAGGATCAATCTCAGGGTGGTGTACTTGCAAGGCAAGCGCTTTACCACTGAGCCCATTTACCCCAGCCCTATTTTCATTATTTATAACAGAGCTGCACAGTAGAAATTGGTAACCTCATTTTTGTAGGAGTTTAAGACTAAAGAAGGTTAATTAATTTAAGTGTAATTCATGATTGACTGCCAACTGGGAGAATCAGGGCCATGACTCAGAGGAGTTATTAGTTGTGACTTTAGCCATAAATTATGCCTCTTCATTGTAAGTGTAAAAGAGATAGAGGGCAGGTGCTTTTTTCATATTTAAGATACCATTGCTTGAGTGACAAAAGACTTAGATTTGCATTTTCCTTTGGCCTTTAATTCACACTGTGGTCTTGAGTGGGTCCTTTTCCTTCTCTGAGTTTTGGTTTCCTGCCTCACCTCGAAGTGAGGCAATTGGATGAGACCAGTAGATTTCAAAGTGTGCTCAGATGGGCAATGTCACCTCCACCTGGGAATCTGTTAGAAATGCACATTACTGTGACATAGCCTGTACTGGCTAAATCAGGCATTCTGGGGAGGCACCCAACAATTTGTGTTTTAACAAGCCCTCTACGTGGACCACTGGAATAGCTAATCTAATATAATGATTAAGAGTTTAAGAGCAAATGGATATGGATCCAAGCTTCACATTCTAGCTATTTGAGTACTGGCAAGCCACTGAGCTACTCTGGGCTTCTATTTCCTGAACTATGAAATGGGAGCAACAATAGCATCTATAGGTTTGGAATGAACGAAACAATGCACATAAGATACACAGATAAATGCTTGGCATTTAAGTGAGTGTAATCATTATCACTTTCATCATCTGAAACATTTTAACACTGATATTCCAAGATTCCTTCATAATTGAAGGTGACATTGGGATGCTGGCTTATTAGAAACAATTCCGAGGTGATTGAAAAAAAAGAGTCCCCTTCTCAGTAACTCAAATGCATGCAAAAAAATGATGCATTTCAGCAGCAAATGATTCTGCTGCAAGAAGTGGTAATTATTATCACAAACAGATGCTGCATTTTGCAATCTGGAAAACCAGCAAACCATGCCCCTCTATGCCAAATCAGCTTGCCCTTCCTGATACTTGTTGGTTGGCAAGGTTGTTATCTGGTTTAATGTACCCTTGGATGCAAATTCAACAATGTGTCAGGCTGTTGATGACAAATTAATTGAATAAAAGGAGAAAGAGCATAAATCTATAAGCAAAGAGAAGCCTGAAAGAGGAACAATGTCATTTGAAACACGGCTGAATATGGCATGGTGAGCTGTAAGCCACAAGTAATTGAAAGATGGGCTTAATGTGGCATAAATTGACCCAAATTGCAGTTGAAGTTCAGAAAAAGCAAATTCCCCAAGGCATTTTATTTTTTGAGGAAGCCTAATAATAGCAGCTTGGTAATACCAAAAATGTTAGAGATGATATAATGCAGTGGTTAAGATCTCAGTCCTCAGAGTCGGGCAGTCAGGGATTGCATCTTGACTCTACCATTTACAAACAGGATAATCTTGGACAAGTTTCTTCATCTTTTCAGGCTTCATCATTTGAAAAAATGGAATACTATTTAGCAGACTATTTCTCTGAGGATTAAAGACTATAGTGCTTAGTATAACATCTGGCATAATAGATGTTCAGTAAGTAATACTTCTAATTTTTTTAAAATATTCCTGAACCACTAAGAATATTTTAAGGCCTAGGATGGTTATTCTTAAGACAATTTCAGAAGGTATTCTTTTTAAAACCCGCTACCCCGTGAATTTCTAGCTCTCCTGTCCCTGAATTTAGATGAAAGCCATCAGTTTCAGAGCTCTCTGGGTTGCAAGTGAGATTGGCTCAGGTCAAAATGTGAACTTACTGCCACACAAGATTGAGGTTGATTATGACTCTGGCAAGGCTAGCCTCAGAACTCAATGTTAGGATTTGAATTCTGTATCTCAGATTTAATCTTGGCCTCTAAGAAGTGGCAAGAAGTCTACAGTAACTCCCAGCTCCTCAAAACAGATCAGTCATGGCATGCTGTAGTCATCTAACGTGCTGGTTGGCTTTGACCTAAATCACATGATCCACTCTGGAGAGGGGGTGGGTGCAACCGAGAACCATGGAGGGAAAACAGAGGAATGATGAATAACCATTAGAAAAACCACCAGGGCTGATGCTACGGAGCCCAACGACAAGCAGCCACTACACCCCTGTCTTCTGCCTTTCTTTTCTTTCCTGTCAGTCCTTGTGTTATCCAAGTTTAGCCCCTTGCTGCAATGAGTTGCTGAATTCCAGATCAGTTTTTCATAAAATGTGGCTTGTGAACAACTCATGTCAGAATTTCCTGTGACACCTATTCAGATGAAGATTCCTGGACCTCCCCCTAGCGTACAGTCCCTAATGGTTAGGCCTAGTTGCCTATACTATAGAAACAATAGTATGACCTTAGCGACCTCAAAAAGCTCTCTGACGACCAATAAGTTTATTTTGATGTTAAATATTTTCCGATTCCTTAGAAATAGCAGTAAAATAAGTTTTGTTAATTTGGTATGCTAGTGATAAAAGAGTGATTTGTTAAGTAGAGAAAGAATATATGGACTTTTTAAAAACCATTATATTGAGTAGGTGGATAAATCTCTCTGGGTCTGAATTTGCTCATCTGTGCAGAGTGAAAAAACTCTGTAGGGTTTTAATGAGAATTAAAATGATTTGTGTAACTTGCTTAGGACTTTGGCCCACATTAATTGCTCACATGACAGTTATTCTTGCTAGGAACTTACTATTTTCTCACTTAAGCCTTATAAAACCCTGTTAGGTAGTTACTAAAAATTAGGGACCCATGTCTCAGAGACGTTAATTCACTTTCTCAGGGTCACAGAGCTAGTATAATAATTATACCAAAATATAATTGAAATCTAAAAGTATCCAGGGGTGTGCATTACATGCTATGCACATGATCTCTGAGTTACTTATGAGTATTGTAATTTAAGTATGTGTCAGGGCCAATTAGTAAAGCACTCCAGTTAGAATTATGACAATAAGAATTTAGTTATTATTTTTTGACTGGTCATCCTATCAGATTAAGAAACCACTACTGAAACGTATAATGTATAATTTTGACAGAGTGAAAATGAAACTTATTTTGTTAGAGATTTAGATCTCTAGGTTGAGGAGCAAAAGTTACTTAAATAACTCCTATAGGCTAATTTATACAAAAGAAGAATCGAGCTCAATATGCTCTCTCTTTCTTTCTTTCTTTATTGCAGGGAAGTTTGTTTATCCTCAGTTTTATTTGTAAAGTATTTCCATTTTTCACTAAACCAAACTTAATGGCATGAATATATTTTGAGATTTTAAGAAATTTAAGTACTTGATAAACTTTATATAACATTTATTCCATAGTAAGATTGTATATGTGTCAGACCTAAAGAACACTATAAACCAATTGGATCTAGTGGATATTTGCAGAATATTTAATCAAACAACAGCTAAATTCACATTCTTTTCAGCTGCTCATGGAAGCTTCTCCATAATAGACCATATTTTGGACCACAAAACAAGTACCAGCAAATTTTTTAAAAATCAATATATTTCCTTGCATCTTTTCAGATCATAATGGACTAAAAGTAGAAATCAACAACAAGATCCAGAGAAATCACATAAATATATGGAGATTGAATAATACACTACTAAATGAAGACTGGAACATAGAAGAAATAAGGGGAGAAATTTTTTAAAAATTCTAGAATCAAATGAAAATAGAGATATAACTTACCAAAATATCTGGGATAGCTTAAAGGCAATGTTAAGAGGATAATTTATAGCATTGAGCACCCACATAAATAAAACAGAAACACTCCAAATAAACAACCTAATGATGCACCTCAAGGCCCTTGAAAAACAGGAACAAACTAACACCAAATCCAGCAGAATGCAAGAAATAATTAAAGTAAGAGCAAAAGTTAATGAAATAGAAAAAAATCCAAAGGATCAATAAAACTAAAAGCTGGGCCGGGCGTGGTGGCGCACGCTTGTAATCCCAGTACTTTGGGAGGCGGAGACCGGAGGATCAGGGTTTGCGGCCAGCCTCAGCTCTCTCTCTCTCTCTCTCTCTCTCTCTCTCTCTCTCTACTTAGTGAGGCCCTCTGCAACTTTGTGAGACCCGGTTTCAAAATAAAGTATAAAAAATAGGGCTGGGGGTGCAGCGCAGAGGTAAAACGCCCCTTGGTTCAATCCTCGGTACTGCAAAAAAAAAAAAAACCCAAAAAAACTAAAAGCTGGTTGTTTGAAAAGATAAATAACATTGATAAACCCTTAGCCACAACCTAACCAAAATAAAGAAAAAATAGTCCTAAATTTCTAGGATAAAAGATGAAAAAGGAGATGTCACCTTAGATAGTGTGGAAATACAAAAAATTATTAGAAACTATTTTAAAAACTTGTACTCCAATAAGCTGGAAAATCTAGAAGAAATAGACAAATTTCTAGACACATGCAACCTACCTAAATTGAAGTAAGAGGATGGAGTAAACCTAAACAGACCAATGGCAATCAAAGATATTGAAACAGTAATAAAAAGACTTCCAGCAAAGAAAAGTCCATGTCTAGTTGGATTCCCTGCTGAATTCTACAAGACATTTATAGAACTAAGCCCAGTGCTTCTCAAATGATTTAATAAAATAGAAAAAGATGGAATACTACCAAACTCACTCTACAAAGCTAGCATCACTTTAATCTCAAAACCAAATAAAGATAGCTTGAAAAAATAAAATTACAGACCAATATCATTGATGAACATAAATTCAAAAATTCTTAATAAAACACTAGCAATTCACATTCAAAACTACATTAAGAAAATAGTACACCATGACCAAGTTGGCTTCATTCCAGGATGCAAGACTGATCCAACATATGCAAACCAATAAATGTAATCTACCACATTAATAGAGCTAAGGACAAAAACCACATGATCATTTTAATAGATGCAGGAAAAGCATTTGAGAAAATCCAACACCCTTTCATGATAAAAATGCTGTAGGAAAGTTTCCTTAACAGTTCCACCCTAGAGTGATAATTTTCCTTTCTGTTTAGATATTTATAACTTGTGAATATACTGAGCAATTTCTTGGAATTTAGCTTGAGGTCACTGTGAATGGGGTATCCAAAGGCAGCATCACAATGAATGGAGAAAAATAGAAAGAAGTTCCCGGAAGATCAGGAACAAGACAAGGATGCCCACTATCACCACTCCTTTTCAATGTAATACTTGAAACTCTAGCCACAGGAAATATACAGAAGTTCAAGAGAAAGCCTACAGAATGGGAGAAGATCTTTGCCTGATATCATTCTGACAGAGGACTAATATCTAGGATATACAGAAAAACTTAAAAGACTACACTAAAAAAAATAGCTCTATCAAGAAGTAGGCAACCGAATTGAATAGACACTTCATGAAAGAAGAGATACAAATGGCCAATAGATACATGAAAAAAATGTTCAACATCATTAGCAATCAGGGAGATGCAAATCAAAACTACACTGAGATTCCATCTAACCCCAATCAGAATGGCAATCATTAAGAAGTCAAACAACAATAAATGTTAGCGAGCATGTGGGGAAGTGGCAACTCTTCTACACTGTTGGTGGGATTGCAAACTAGTTCAACCACTATGGAGATCAGTGTGGAGATTCCTCAGAAAACTGGGAATGGATCCACTATATGATCTGGCTATACCACTACTGGGTATCATTCCAAAGGGATTGAAACCAGAAAATTACAGTAATATATGCATACCCATGTTCATAGCAGCACAATTCACAATAGCCAAATTATGGAACCAACCTAGGTGTCCATCAACAAACGAGTGGATTACAAAATTATGGGAAATACACAGAATGGAATTCTTCTCAGCAATAAAGAAGAACAAAATAATATCAATTACAAGAAAATGGAAGGACCTGGAGAACATTATCTTAAGTGAGTTTAGCCAATCACAGAAGGAGAAGGGTCATATATTTTCTCTAATATGCGCAAGCTACAGAGTAGTGGGGATACAAAACAGACTCCGGACAATGGTGGAGAAGCCTCAATGGAGCCAGGGAAGTGGTCTAAGGGAAGGGGAAGGGGAAGAATGAAGTTCATTAATGGAATTACTACCATTGACCATGTGTACATATGAGAATACACCAATGTCAGTTTCAGTACTCTGTACTGGGGGAGGGGGGAGGGGGTCACCAAAAGCTGTGTGCATGTATGTTACTGTCAAATTGATGTTCATTGCGATGTGAGACTATAATGCACCAATAAAAGCACATTTAAAAATAAATAAATAAATAAACCAATATTTTAAAAAATACAGGAAAAGGAAATTAAAGGGATACAAATAGGGAAAGAAGAATTGAAATTATCTTTGTTTGCTGATGACATGATCCTATACTTAGAAAACCTGAAAAACTCAACCAGAAGACTTACAGAGCTGATAAACAGATTCAGCAAAGTAGCCAGATACAAAATCAACTTAAAAATCATTAGCATTTCTATACACTCATCATGAATGCACCAAAAAAGAAATCCAGAAAACAGTTCCATTCACAATAGCCTTAAAAAAGGAAAATAGTTAGAATAAATTTAAACAAGGAGGTAAAAGACCTCTACAAGAAATTATAAACGCTAAAGAAAGAGACTAAAGAATATCTTAGAAGATGGAAAGACCTCCCATGCTCATGTGTAGGCAGAATAAATATAATCAAAATGGCCATTCTACCAAAAGCAATCTATAGATTCAATGCAATCCCTATTAAAATACCAATGCCATTCTTCACAGAACTAGAAAAATCAGTCCTAAAATTTACATGGAAAAACAAAAGACCCAGAATAGCCAAAGCAATTCTCAGCAATAAGAACCATGCTGCAGGCGTCACAACACCTGATTTCAAATTATACTACAGAGCTATAGTAATAAAAGCAGCCTGGTATTGGTACAAAAACAGACACATTGCCAGGCGTGGTGGCACATGCTTGTAATCCAGTACTTGGGAAGCTGAGATAGGAGGATTGCAGGTTCGCGGCCAGCCTCAGCTATTTAGTGAGGCCCTTGGCAACTTAGTGAGACCCTGTTTCAAAATAAAGAATAAAAATTAGGGCTGGGGTTATAGCTCAGAAGTAGAATGCCCCTGGGTTCAATCCCCAGTACCACACACACACACACAAATAGACACATCAACCAATAGAACAGAATATAAGATTCAGAAACAAATTCTCATATTTTTAGCCAGTTGACTTTTTCAAAGGTGCCAAAAGCATACACTACAGAAAAGACAGCATTTTCAACAAATGGTGTTGGCAAAACTGCTTATCCATTTGTAAAAGAAGGGAATTAAACCTTACCAAACTCTCACCCTGCACAAGTGTCAACTCTAGATGGATCAAAGAACTAGAAATTAAACCAGAAACTTTGCAATTACCAAAAGAGGGCATAGGACCAACACTCCAACATATAGGTAATGGTAGAAACTTCCTCAATAAGACCAAAAATGCTCAACAAATCCAAATGATAATTAATAAATAGAAGGCATTATATTAAAAGCTTCTGTGCAGCAAAGGAAACCATCAAGAGTCTAAAGAGAGAGCCTGCAGAATGGGAGAATATCGTTGCCAGCTCTCCTCTGATAGAGGACTTAGATCTAGAATATTCAAAGAGCTTAAAAAAACACTAAGAAATACCAAATGGGCAATTGAACTGAATATATACTTCTCAAAAGAAGAAATACAAATGGCCAATAAATATATGGAAAAAATTTCAACATCATTAGCAATCAGGGAAATGCAAATCAGAACTACACTGAGATTCCATCCAACCCCAGTTAGAATGGCAATCATCAATAACACATGCAGTGAGAAATGACGGCGAGGATGGAATACAACCCTTAAACAGAATTAGTACAGCTGCTATGGAGATCAGTGCAGAGTTTCTCAGAAGACCGGGAATGGAATCACCATCTGATATAGCTATACCACTCCTGCGCATCTTCCCAAAGGTACTGAAGGCAGAATATTATAGTGATACATGCATATCCATGTTTATAGCAGCGCAACTCACAGTAGCCAAAGTATGAAACCAGCCTAGGTGTCCATCAACAGATGAATGGATTGCAAAACTGGGATATACACATAATGGGATTGTCAGCCATAAAGAAGAACAAAATTATGTCATTTGCAGGAAAATGGATGGAACTTGGGAATATTATGCTAAGTGAGATTAGCCAGTCTCAGAAAGTGAATAGTTGTATGTTTTCTCTCATATGTGGAAGCCAGAGAGAAATTGGATAACAAAAGAGACCTCAGATGAAGGAGTAGAGACTCCAATGGAGCAATAAAGGAGTCTTAGAGGAGGGAAGAAACACGAAAGTAACAGTCTAAATATTGTTATATACATGTATGAAATTATCAATACCAATCTCAATGACATGTACCGGAAAGGGGAGGGAGTAGAGTGGGATATGAAGGGAAACACAAGTGTTGTGTGCACGTGTGTTCCTATCACTCTATACCTCATTATGATATAGAATTACAATGCACCAATAAAAATAATTTATTATTTTTACACTGTCCATTCTACCAGATTAAGAAAGCACTGCTGAAACTTCTAATGTATAATTTTGACAAGTGAAAACAAGGCCTTTTATTAAAAATTGAGATCTCTAGGTTGAGGAGCCAAAGTTACATAAATTACTCCTAAGGGCCAATTTATAAAACAGAAGAATCAAGCTCAATATGTTGTTTATATTTTTTGCAGGGGACTTTGTTGATTCTCAGTTTTAATTTTTGTCAAGAGTTATTTGTAGACTGTTTCCATTTTTCATTAAACCCAAATTAATGGCATGGATATATCTTGATATTTCAAAAACTATAAGTACTTGATAACTTTTTATAACATTAATTCAATAGTAAGATTGTGTGTGTATGTGTGTGTGTGTGTGTGTGTGCTTGACCCTGTGTCCCACCATAACTTCTCTCCACTTTATCTATGTTCATTTTATCATAATCCTCTACACAAGTCCAACATACTCGTACTATTTTCCCTTTCTAGAATGTTTCTTCCCCTCTTCCATACACATCTTCTCATGGATCAACTCCTCTGACCTCCTGTAGGAAAGTTTCCTTAACTGTTCTGCCCTAAAGTGATCATTTTTTCTTTCTGTTTAGATATTTAGACCTTGTGAGTCTCCTGAGAAATTTCTTGGAATTTAGCTTGAGGTCACTGTGAATGGGGTACACAAGCTGTTTCCCTTTCGTTGAATGATAGGAAGCTTATTTTTTTTAAAAAAAATAAGCCACCCATAGTAAGAGTAAAGACGTCTCAGTAAGCATTTTGTCCGAGCCTCATTCCTGGCTCCATTTCATATCTAAATGGTTTCCCCTCTACACACACACACACACACACACACACACACACACACACACACACCTTTCTTCATCATACTTGTAATTATCTGTGTTCCATTTTTTATCCTTCTTAGATTTTTTTCTGAAGCTGGTTCAAATTTAAATAGAAATGAATACACACACCTAACTATGTCTTTGTGTTCCAAGTGATAAAATATAACCCATCTCAAATTGGCTTATCCAATGCAGAAAAAAAATTATGAGGGAAAAATCTAGAGACTTTAACTAAGGCTAGATCCAGAAGTTCAAGTTTTACTCCTCAGATTACAGCCATTTCGTAAGTCACCCTTATTCTGCCTTCTGCCATCAGCTTTATTCCCAGACATTCTTGATATTCCAGCCTCTCTTTATGATAGCAAAATGGGATGATGTGCCAAAAACATCCAAACCACCAATGTACAGGAAGAGGGAAGGTCCAGACAATTGCTTCCATAAAATAGAGGAGAAACTTTTCTCTCCAGAAATAAGTGTTTCTTCTCATCCTTGGTTCTGATTGGGTCATACTCCTTCCCTTCTGAAAATGATTTAGCTACATGGTTGGTAAGTTTTACAATTGATTTAAACCAATCTGGTTTAAAATGGGAAAAGGATGGTTTTAGAGAAGAAATTTGGGAGTGCCTTAAGGAAGTTGGAATTAGAAGCCTAGAGGCTAAAAAATTGCAACCATTCTCTATGTAAGGAGTTTTATACAAATCTTTCAGTAAGGAATTAGTCGTGGGCCTTCCTAGTAGGCTTCACTAAGATGCTGGCTGGTACCCATCCTGTCTGCTTGTGGCTATTGCTGTTGTTTACAGCTGGACTCTACTGCGTCTCATCACTATAAAAGTAAAGCCAGAGTAATTACACTCAGGGATTAATTTTAGCAAGGAGAAAGCAATGCTCAATATAATGTTGATTGCTCAAGGGACATTTGGGGACTTAAGAGTTTCTTTCTGAGATCAAATAATCTACATGGTAAGAACTGATTGGAAGAAAAACAATGCTTTTAATGTACTTGGTAAGAACTGCACTAGCCGTGTTTTTCTTTGTCTACGATTACCCACAGCCATGAAATCAGAGATAAAATGCAGAACTCATGTTTTAAGGTGGGAACTGTGTTCAGGCCTCTTTATGCTTTCCTAAACTACAAATATCCTATATCAAATGTGTAACAGATAGTATTGCCAAATTTAGCAATTAAAAATACAGCATACCTAGTTCAATTTAAATTTTAGATAAACAAATAATTTTTAGTATAAGCATGGCTTGTACCATATTTATAGTATAGTCATGTTAGTAGTATCAAATCAATCAGTTTAATTAAAGCTATTGTTGAGGTTGGGTTTTTTTTCAATACTGGGGATTGGACCCAGGAGCACTCTACCACTGGGTTGCAACCCCAGATTTTTTATTTTTGAATCAGGGTCTCACTAAATTTCCCAGACTGGCCTTGAACTTGTGATCCTCCTGCCTCAGTCTCCCGAGTGGCTGGGATTCCAGGCATCCACCATGCTCCAAACTCGTTGAGCTTTTCTATATTTATGTTATACTATGTCTCTCAGCAATAATAGTATTTCCAGTCTTCATGGGAATCAAATGCAGGATGGAATCCTGTCTCCCCACTTACTAGCTATGCTGCCTTATGTAAATTCCCTAACCTAATTCTTTGAGCTTTAGCCTTATTATTCACAAAATATAAGAAATAATAGCTCCTACCACATAGGGCAGCTGTAAGGATTAAGTGCTCAGAACCCTTATATCACATATAAGAGTTTAATTTGGAGCCTGTACGCAGTAAGACTTTAATAAACAGTAAGTTTAGAGTATGAAGGTAAGTGTTTAAAGACTCACACAAGTCTTTTAAATGCTGTAAAATCATTTACTTCCTTTTATTTCCCTATCTCAGTCCAACATCAATGTTTAATGAGGAAACCATTGACTAGTACTGAGATGTCCTACAGTGTTTGCTGAGGGTTGCATTAATACGAAGCAAGCATGCCCAGATGATGGTGACAGAGGTAGAAAGGTCTGTTCTGCCTTTGCCCTCATGTAACTCTGGGTCATGTGGAATAAATAACGATGGGGCCAAGACATGAAAGAGTCAGCCTGTGACTGGAATTTAAAGATCTCAGTTGGAGAGTGAGTTCACATAAACCTCCAAAACAAAAATGAGAACTTTAGAGAGAGTATTTTATCCTCCATGACTTTTATAGTACATGGCCTATATTATACATTCAATATATTTTTGCTAATATACAGGGGAATCTTAGATGGGAAATGCTCATCTAGAAGTGCCGAAATAGGCAAAATTTGAGGCAAAATTTGGCAGCTTCCAAGAATAAGTAGCCATCTCTAGAGCTGGGTTCTGTCTCCTATTAATAGAGTGATCACGTGACTTATAACCAAAGCATGACATTTTTAGAAGAGAGAATAAAGATGTTATTAGTGATTAGATGGGCACAACAGCTATACCCTGGCATTTTCACAGGCAAATAAACATATATGGTCTCTCTACCTACAAATACTTGGCAGCCAGTAGATGAAAAGCATGAAGGGTTCCAGGTACAAATATGTATTCTTTTTTTTTTTTTTGCGGTACCGGGGATTGAACCCAGGGGCGTTCTACCTCCGAGCTACACCCCCGGCCCTATTTTTTATACTTTATTTTGAAACCGGGTCTCACAAAGTTGCGGAGGGCCTCACTGAGTAGAGAGAGAGAGAGACAGGTAGAGAGAGAGAGAGAGAAAGAGAGAGAGAGAGAGCGCTGAAGCTGGCCTCGAACCCAGATCCTCTGGTCTCCGCCTCCCAAAGTACTGGGATTACAAGCATGTGCCACCACGCCCGGCTACAAATATGTATTCTCACCTTGCATAAATACATGATTCTCATTTCAGAGGAGAATGAAGGGTAAAGGGTAGAGTTTTTGCCATGGTCTGAGCCATGTCTACCCTGCCTTGAATTTGTTTTTAGGTTTTATTCTGCTTGACACTCACCAACTCATCTGAAGATGCTTTGGGAGTGTACTACTGAATCTTAGATCAATTCTGAAAACAGCCTAAGAGGACATATGATCTCATTTCTTCATTGTTCCCAAGGATAAAATAGGCCAGAGGGAGGCAGCAGGGGGAGGGTGGAAAGAACACTGGACTTCATAAAGATTGCATTCAAATCCTTATTCTTTGTTCCAGATACCAAACTATGCCCTGAGAGATGAATCCAACCCAACTATTTTTGTAACTAAAATCTTATTGGGGCACAGTCACACCCCAATCATACTGCTCTCCAGCTACAATGGCAGAATTAAGTAATTGTGACAGACTGCTTGTCCTATACAAACTGAAATGTTTGCTACCAGACCCTTTATGGTACAAATTTGTAATCCTGGGCTCTAACATAGCAGTAGCGGCCAGTCTCTTCTGCCACCCTTGTTTCTGACTTCTTTCCCTTCTCCTCTTAGCTACTGGCATTGAATGTTGCAAGCAAAGTGCACACATGAATAGTTTAGCTAAATCCTCACAAACCCCTGGAAAGGAGACACTCTGTACACGGGTCACACAGTAGATTCAAGAAGTTGATTGTGTGTATTGCCTCCCAATTCTGTTGCCAACCAGCGCCAAGATCTTAAGTTATTTACTGTCCAAATGTTCTTCATTGATTTTAATCTTAAATGTACTTAAGAAGTAGGTCCTACCAAGTGCTGTGTAAATGTATGTCACTATCACTATGAACTACATTATGATGTGAGACTATAATGCACCAATAAAAGTATATATAAAAAAAGAAGTAGGTCCTCTTCTTAGCCTGTACTTCATAGCTCAGGAAACAGACTCACAGAGGTTAATTTTCAGGATCAGTACTTGAACTCAAAGCAGTCTGGCTTCAGAGTATAAGCATCTAAACAATATTATACTGCCATTGTGAAACTAAAATGAAACACCAGACATTAAATGCCATTTGGAAAACAAACAGTGCCAAAATTAGAGGCAGTTGTTCCTACATAATTAGTATTTTCTACACTTTACTCTCAAGGAAGTTCCTCATCTTATTCCAAACCAAATTAACTAGGGATCTTGGGTCATTGTCCATGGTTGCTCAATATAATGGACTGATGACACTAATGATAATTAGAGTGACTTGTCTCCAGATTATACTCTTCTTTCAGTTGGTCTAATTTGGTTGTGCAATTTTCACATTTATTTATCTGCCATCTGCATCTCTATTGCTCTGCCATGAGCCCCTTCCCAGCCTGAAATGGATTTATTTCATTGAACATAAAAAATTGCTTATATTGCTTTAAATTGCATCTTTACCTGTACCTTCTCACAGCGTTTGCATAGCACTAATTGGAACAATTATTTATAATAAAGATTAATGCAGAGAAGCCACCGAATGTGTTTACCTGTTGCAGAATAATTGTTCCATTTACTTCCCCTACATAAAAATTTGTGAATAATACGTGTCTGGGTTTTGAAGATAAACTCTTTTTACTAAACAAATTGTAGTATTCAGGGCAGGGAATTGTAGTTTATGGTGGAAGTAAATCATTTGACGCTTTGATCTATCTCTTCCCTCCTGGGTGACTGTGTGTCACTTTCTTTAATTGCACTCTCTGGCTCACCGGAGGTGGAGGCTGCACACTGCTTGCTGCTGCCAGCTGTCATCGCTGAAATTAAAGATGGAAAAGGACCATCCCAGGCCTAATCGCTTCATCTATCTACTTGCTAAAACCAGATGCTTCTGGAAGCCCATTCCTGTTTCTTCCAGAACAAAGGAAACTACCAATTCGATGGAAAAACAAACTTTGCTGAGCATGTGAAAATGGTCAGCAAAGTGGAAAAATTTCCTAATTGTGAACTCATTATTCTGGGTCAAGGAGCCACTGGTCAAGGTTGAATCATCATTATGCCAAACATTTCATTAAGTAGAAAAGAAGGCAGAGGAGAGATGAACAAACACGTTTTCAACTGGACCTTGTTTTTGAATGACTTAATATTAAGCAAAAGCTGTAAGTGTATTTCTGAGCAAGTTTATGGATCTCTTCCCTAGCATAGTTACCTCCTTTTGGGAGACAGCTTCACTGAAATTTTACTTCTCTGTCCTTAATTCAAATATATGATTTTCTTCCTTACATGAGGGTTGGAAAATTGCTTCTAAGCAAAAATCTGGAGTGCTTGAAGCCTCCCTTTCTCTTAGAAAATTTCTTGTTTCAGAGAATTCCTGTTAAATAATTTTTAAAAAGTTATTTCATACATGTTGTCCAGTTTTCAAGTTGTTTATAGTGAGAAGACAAGAAACTTAAGAGCAATATTCCTTATAAACATAGTTGCAAAAATAATTTTTAAAAATTAGCAATCAAATCTATTAATATGCAGGAAAGATACCACACCATGGAAAAAGTATCCCAATAATGCAAGGTTGGTTTAACTTAAAATTGAGTAAACATTACTTACTGTTTTAAGAGAACGATAGAAAAAAAGCTTGTTACAATTTAATACTTTTTCATGATAAAAATTCTAATCCTATTAGGAATTCTTATTCCTATTAGGAATAACAAGTAACTTCCTCAATCTGAGAAAGGACAATTCAAAAATTTTTCACTATTAAGTTCTAAGGCATTCACCAAAAGCTAATAAAACTATTAAGTGAATTTAGCACTACTAATTACAGGTATTATCATGGTCTATTTTATTTTCTATACTATAAACAAACAAGTAGAAAGTAATATTTTAAAAATATCATTTAATGTATCTCGAAATTTATAAAAGTTTTAGTAAAAATTCAACAAAATATGTGCAAAACATGCACACTGAAACTACAAAACATAGTGGAGAGCAATTAATGGAGACTTGAATAAATGAAGAGATATAATGTGTGTTGGAATTCAAACAGGCTTATACAATACTCAATCTTATTAAAATATTTATACTAAAGTTATTTGTCTATAGATTCAGCTCAATCTAAGTCCTAGCCAGCATTTTGAGAAATTGATAAATTGATTCTAAAACTGCATATGGAAAGTCAAAAATCCCATAACTGCCAAAATAAGTTTGAACAGTAATAACACTATTGGAATACTATATAACTTAATGTCAGCATTCATGATAGAGCTACTGTAATCAAGCCAGTGAGTTTGGGGCATATACTGGACATTTTGTTAAAAAAAAAGAGAGAATAGAAGCTCCAAAGACAGACTCACATGCACACCATTGTTTGATTTTTACAAAGGTGCCAAAGTATCTGAATAGAGAAAGGGAACACAGTGATAAAAAAAAAAACTAGATATGCCCATAGGGAAGTAATGAAACTCAAGCCTTACTTCACACCATCTATAAAATTTAATGTGAAATATATTGCAAGCATAAGCATAAATGTTAAAATTCTGGGACTTCTAGAAGAAAATCTTTGTAATCTTTCTCATATAGGACACAAAAAGCACAAATTATAATAAAGATTCCTGTATGGGATTTTATCAAATATACAACTTCTGCTTTCCCAGACCCACCATGAAGACATACCATCACCATTTTTTTAAAGGCAAATGCATATATACTATGTGACCTAATAATTCCAGGTAGTAACCAATGAGAAACAAAAACCTATTTTGAATGAAGACTTAAACACAAAGGTTCATTGTAGCTTTGTTCTTAATCACTCAAATGTGGGAACAATCTAAATGTCCACAGCAGCTTAGTGTATGAATCAGTTGAATTATCCATGTAATGGAATACTACTCAGGAATGAAAAGGAACTAATCTCAGGACATGGCAAACTTGAACGAAGCTTAAGAAATTCTGCCCAAAAGAAGCCAGCCGCCAAACAGCAAATAATGTATCAAGTAATTTACTTAAATTTCTTGAAAATGTATCTATTACGTCAGGGAGGATAAAGATTAGTTCTTCCTCAGGAGAATAGCCATAAAAGGACTGGCTGCAAAGTGAAATGCAATAATGAAAATGTCCTGTGTCTTGGTCGTGGTGTTTGTCAATACTCATCAAACCAAACCGTACATTTTCAATGGTGACGTTTTTCTGCGTAATGTGTACCTTCACACACTTAATTTTATAATATAGCCTCCCAGTGGTGTTCCATCTCACTTAGAATAAACAGAGGCCTATCAACAGTCCTCACCCTATCACATGATCTGGACTTCTGCCATTTCTTCGACTGATTTCATGCTACTTGGCCAGTGGCTAATTCTGGCCTCTTTGCTGATCCTGTGATATGAGATTTCCTGAGTCTTTGCACTCACTCTTTCTTCTATCTGGATTACTCTACCCAGGCATCGACATGGTTTACATTTTCCTTTCCTGCTCAAATGTCACTTTCCCAGTGAGAATTTCCCTGGTGGCACTCTTAAAATTTTAATCCCTTCTTCATCACACACACAACCCTCACTTCTTTCCCCTATCCCTACTTTATTTTTCTTCAAAACTCTTATTACTGTCTGACATAATAAGTAATAATATTTGTTTACTGGCTATTTCCCATCATGGAATGGAAAAATCCACAAGAGAAAGAGATTTTATTTTGTTAACCTCTTTTCCTCACCTCTAAAATTAGTGCCTGGTATATATAACACACTGAGTACATTATGTATTCAATGACTAAAAACAACATTTGCAAAGACTTTGCCAGTGCCTTGCAGAAAGTTAAAACTCCGTGCGTGTGCTATGTTTTAGGAGGCACCAGGATGTTAAGTACAGGAACACTTAGAGGATGGAGTGTGGGGAGTTTTAAGTGGAAGCTTACCATTCTCAAATAGTCAAGGCAAATCTTTGATAAAAACTTTACTTAAGATACTATCATTGGTAATTTATTTTTTTTTAGCGGTACCGGGGATTGAACCCAGGGGCGTTCTACCTCCACGCCACATCCCCGGCCCTATTTTTTTATACTTTATTTTGAAACTGGGTCTCACAAAGTTGTGGAGGGCCTCACTAGGTAGAGAGAGAGAGAGAGAGAGAGAGAGAGCGAGCTGAGGCTGGCCGCGAACCCGGATCCTCTGGTCTCTGCCTCCCAAAGTACTGGTATTACAAGCATGCGCCACCATGCCCGGCTTAGCATTGGTAATTTAGAACCACAACTGCTGCAAGCAATTCTGGGAATGGGGTAAGTACTAAGAATCAAGAGATGAACACATTGTGTAACAAGTAACAAAGATGAAAGTCTTCTGACTTTGGGAGGACAGTGATTAGATCAGTTTTCAACATACTGACTCCGTGTTAAGAGTAAAATATATAGGGAATCTTGTAAGAATTCACAAATGAAGGCCTGATGTAATTGCAGCTGTGTCTAAAGCTGATGACATCAGATCGACTTATAGTCAGTGAGGCGAAGGGAGAAAATAGAGAAAGAAACAAATGACAACCAAAGAGGGCACTTCACGGACTTCCTGTAGTTGTACAATTTGTTCAAACTAGAAAACCAGGAGTAAACCTTCTCTCTTCCTCTTGTTTCAGCCATATAACTAATTACAATGGCAAAATCCTGTTGACACCATTTTTAAAACTTGCCCTTTTTGTCAACTTTTCTTCTTTTCCATTGCCCTGTCCTCAGCTGGACTTTTCATCTTCTTTTGCCACAGGCATTGTAACAACAGCCTTCAGTATTATACCTTCTCAGGTTCGTATCCACCCCAATCCACTGTTATCTATAATTAACTCTGAGCTTTCTAAAAAGCAAATGTAACAATATTGTTTTATGTTTAAACCCTTTAAACTTGTTTTCCTGTTGCCTTTAAATAAAGACCAAGCACCCTACATTACCTTTAGGGCTTTATCTCATTCTCACACACACCATCTCTCTTTTTTATACCCTTTTATTTGTGCATCATAATTATACATCATAGTAAAGTTCAAAGTGCTACAAACATCTATGCACACAACTCTAGATCCATTTCCTTCCCCATCCCGCCCCACTCCCCGCTGCTCCCTCCTCATACATGTTAGTGAGATTGGCTATACCAATCTCATTCTGCTTTCCTGTAAATACATTATTCTCCATTCACTCCAACTTCAAGTTCCCTGTTAGCGCCATGCATACTCAAGAATACTCCCCTGCCAAACCCCACCATCCGACTTACATTACAAATTTATCCTAATCATTGAAATATCAACTAGATGCCTCTTCGAGGATAACATCCTCAATCTCCCAAGCCCAAGTCAGGTTCCCCTACTCTCTAGGTCCCTCTCTGGAGGTCCCCTTCACACCTGACCCATTTTTTCCCTTTGTTTTCTGGTGTATATAAGACACGTGTATATGAGGCTTCACCCCCTATGAAGACAAGCGTTGGTGTTTTATAGCACAATGGCTGGCACAGAGAATATTCTAAATAAGCAAATGTTAAATAATATTGAGAAAACGAGCCAGAAGGGAAGTCAGTTGGGGCTTTGCGGGGGATAGAACTTGAGTCAGCAAAGTAAAAGCATTTGCACTTCACAGAAGTGACATTTGTGAAATTCTTTAAAATCATACCAATTTTCTCCCTATGCTTCATTTTTATTTGCACAGTATTTTTATTCTATCGAGAGTGTGTCGTGTTTACTATCCACATTGTAACAATCTAAAAATAGCTTCATAGCATCTAAACTATAGGCAGATGTGATAAGCTTCATCTGAGAAACATCTTTTGGTTCTAAATCCATGTGTTTTAGTCAGCTTAAGTAACACTATGCATTCTACCAAACATCTCAAAGGTGTGGTGGCTTTGCACAATTTAGGGTAATTTCTTATTATTGCTTCAGAGCCCAATGTGGGCTGCAGGAGGTGGTGGAGATCTCTTCCACGGACAGTCTTCAGGGTCCTAGACTCCTTCCTTGCTGTGGTTCTGACAACTTCAGCAAATGTCTTCAAGGATGGACAGCCTCATATAGGCATCGTCCATTTGGCAGGATGAAGGGAGTGTACGAGATCAAAAAGAAGGCAAATTGTGGGCCAAACAGTGACCTATCTCTTTCATTTATGTTCCCTTGATGAGAAATAGTCATATGATCCCTAGAAACAAGGCAGGCTGGGAAGTGAGAATTAGCTATGTGCTAAATTAAGGTACGATTTACATGAAGTAGCACTCGCGGTTTTTGGAGTAGAGTTCGATTCGTTTGGACAAGCGCATAAAGTCATGTAACGACCACTACAATCATGACATAGCATGAATCACCCCCATCTCCACAAATTCCTTTACACTACCTATTGCAGTAAATGCCTCCCAGTCCTAATGACCTAGCAACCACTGGTCTATTTTCTGTCCCCATAGTATGGCCTTTTCAGGATGTCATATAAATGGGACCATAGAACATGGAGCCTTTTGAATCTGGCTTTTTTTCACTTAGAGTTATGTTTTGTTAAGACTCATCCTTGTTGTGTGTTCTGGTAGTTTGTCCCTTTACATTGCTGGGTAGTGTATTGTCAAATAGATGCACCATATTTTCTTTATTCATTCGCCAGGATCCATGATCTTATCCCATGTCCAGTTATGACTAAAGCCTCTAAAAACATTCATTTGTGTGTATGTGCATGTAAGTTTTCATTTATCTTGGATAAATATCACAAATAGGGCATTTTACTTGCTTAAACTCCAATACAATTGGGCATTAAACTGCAAAGAAAAGTCATTTGTTAATTAATTCAGCACATATGAAGGACATACTACATGGAAGGTATTAAAACCACCACAAGGCACAAACCAGGCAAGGCTCCTTTCTCTATAAACTTTGGAGACACGAATATATACTGTATCTCATTGCTCTGGGCACTGGAAATAAAATGACAAAATAGAATTACGGTTTTCTACTATATAATAATATGTAAATATGTATAATCAATAATCAAGAAAATATCGAGCCCTCATGAATACAAAAACATAAAATAAGATGGTTTTTGTGAAAGAGGGGACGCTGGAATGAGTGAACAGTAGAGATTTCTCTGAGAAAGTTACCTTCAGACTGATGCTAACAAGAAAGGGAACACTCATCCACTCTAAGATTTGGAACAAGGTCATCCAGGGCAGTGGAATAGCTCGGAGAAAGGCCTTAATACAAGAACTGACAAAGTGTGTTCATTATGATAGAGTGACAGATATTGAGCAAGTATATGCCAGTCAATATGCTAAGTTATTAACCTGTATTCCAAGTTATTGCACATTCTTCATTTGAGGAAAATGTTTGAATTCTCATCATTAGACCCTATAAGGAAGATCGTCCATAAATGAATCTATCTATCATATCATGGTGATGATTGCTGCCTTTCTAAGCTAGAAATAAATTAAAGTCCAACAAGTAAGTAGGAGTGAGCTCACTATATGGCTGTCTGCACATACAATGGATGTAATTTAACACCAATGCCTCAGTGCCTTTCAAAATGGCATCTCACTTACACTAAAAAAAATGAAGTAGATAGCAAGCCAGAGGTCATAGGCAGTATGTCAAGATACTTCACAAAGACCAAGAAAGCCATAAAACAAAGCAAAGCAACAACCAAAAATTCACTGGCAGCTAAAAGAAATGGGCAGCTTCAAGCCATGTTTTCTGTGGTTCTATGATGCAGAGCCCTTCCTTCTTTCCCAAATGCATATTCCTTCTAAGATATTAAAGCTTCATGGGGAGATGCATGACACTTTTGTCAGAGAACCACATTATACTGACCTTTATAATTTTTCATGATATGTAATATGTGTTTTATGAAGGTGTGGCAAGTATGGGCTTAACTTTACAATAGTAGGTTAGAAAGTTTCAGGTAGTTGTAATCCCAGTACTTGGGAGGCGGAGACCGGAGGATCCGGGTTCATGGCCAGCCTCAGCTACTTAGTGAGGCCCTCTGCAACTTCGTGAGACCTGGTTTCAAAATAAAGTATAAAAAAAAATAGGGCCGGGGGTGTAGCTCAGAGGTAAAATGCCCCTGGGTTCAATCCCCAGTACCACACACACAAAAAAAGTTTCAGGTAGAATGAGAATTTAATTTGGATCAATCACCTTATCAAAATGCTTCTAAACACAGGTGGCCACAGCTCAAAAACTTTAAACTTTCTCATATTATTTTCTGCCATCTTAGCTACAATGTGATCAGAATGCTAACTCTGTATTAATAAATATTGTTGAAACCAAATTAAAAGCAAGTTGATGAGATAAATAAGGACTTAGGTCAAGGAATGTGCTCAAATTTATGGATGTTGGTGGCATTTAGAGGCTGTTAAATGCATATGTTGGTGATAGATTTATTGATTGTAAGTTAGAGCCTCAGACTACCAATGGGGATTCTAGTAGCACGTTGTATATTATCAACTATTGAATCTGTGAAGAGATAATGTAGAGATGGATGCAAGACCCTCTGATCAAATGACTGAGATTGAATGCACATGTTGATGCATCTTCTCTCTCAAAAATACCAGCAGGGGAAAAATAACAATGAGAAATAGAGACACAGTCTTCAAAGAAAAAGAAAGAGTTCTAGAGGAGAGGATCCATGATGAAAAATGCTAACAGCATTCAAAGGCAGGAAATGTGGAAGGATGGCGGAGGACTAGCAGAGCAAGTGCAGCTGAAATCTACCTGCCCAATGTGGAATGGCAATGAGGAATGAGCCAGGCTTTGCCACAGAAACTCAGGAAGGTTCTAGACTTCGAGCTGCTGTGCAATTCTAGATGAAATGCAGAGGAGAGAGAATGAATTGGGAGGATTGTTTGCAAGTCTGTGTAAAATGCCGTTGTCACCACTTCAGACTTGAGCTCTCCCCGCCCCCCGACACCCATCTGATCACTGTTTGCTCACTCTCAAAAGCTAAGTTCCCTTGCTGGGGAAATTGAGCCAGAGAGCCTCTCAACTTATACCAAATGGTATGACTACACCTTTCCTTTCCATGTGTTTGTTCAGAATATTTCCATGACTGATGATTTTAACACCATATAGCCAAACTATACATATTTTTCTCAGTGTAGTATTATAAATAAAAATACTCCAAGCTTGGAAACATCAGTTTGTAATTTGATCCTAGGGACAAGTTTTCTCTAAAGTGATATTAGAGATCATTTCCCCTTTCTCAGTCTCCCCCATGTTAAGCACTTAGTTCTTGGGGTTGTCATGAGTATTAAATAAGCGATATCAACAAATGTAGGTAAAATATATTGTAAATACTACATAACTACTCATCTGCATGCTTATTTCTTTACTTTCCCCATATAGTAAAAATGTTATGTACCCAACATCCATTCATCCATTTACATAGTATTATTATCTTATTTTTTTCTGTGGGTAATTCCATAGTTATTAATCCCTGTGGTTTGAAGAGAACTGGCATCTTTAAGCCAATTCCAAGAAGTGAAGATAAAAAACCTAAATCTAACTAATCTAGTCCCATGAACAGAGTAAATGGTTATTGGTCCATGTATAGCACAAACCAAGCTAATTCAAGTCAGTGCATGAAATTTATAGGAACTAACTGAGGAAGAAAACTCCTACAGGGATTGCTAGACAGTGAGAGGTGAGCCTGGAGCTGCTGTTACCCAACATGTTTGGGGAGCTGGTCAGAAAGTGAAGCTAATGCAGAAGTCAGCAGAGCATTCAGACAATGGCATGGACCGCCTTGATCCAGCTATGCCTGAACTTTTCAGTTACATTTACTAAAAAGGCTAGCCTATTTTTTTCCTGGGTTGAGTTAGATTGATTGTCACTTTAAATTGGAGCATATGACCCAATCATTCTTTTATTCAGTCCATCCTCTCTCTTTTAAACCTGTCTTCTCAACATTTTACTATACATTTCCACTATTCTTTAGTATTCTTTACTGAATTATATATTTTCTTCAAAAATTATTCATCAATTAAAAATATACATTTCCATAGAACTATGCACTGTTAGAAGAATCAGTAAGGATAAGGAAAATGATTTGTCCTTTGACAAATCTCAGTTGTGTAATTTGGGAAAAAATCTTCATCATTCATAAATTGACTAGATTTTTGCCTGGATCATTATAATGAATATTTACTTGTCAAGACCACTGGTGTGATTCACATTGTCATAATCAATGCACAATTCCCAGATCTTACCTTACTTGACTTACCAGAACCAGTTATTAAATCTCATCTCCTTCTCTTTGCAAGGCTTTTTTTTTCCTCTTGGAATCCAGGATTCCTCAATCACCTGGTTTTCATCCTGACATACAGGCTGCTCTGCCTCAGTATCTTTTCCTGGCGACTCCTCATCTTCTGGTTCTAAATGATAGAAAGTTAGTTCTCAGACCACTCGCCCATCTCCATCTGGTCCCTTGACGCTCTTCACTGGTCTTGTAGATATAAGTACATCCATAAAGCTGGCCATGCCTATATTCTTTCTCTCTTCTAAATTCAGACTGTATTGAACTGCCTATCTGACATCTTTTGAACATCCAATAGAGTTCTCAAACCATAGCCTGTTTAAAACTGAATTTTTTAGTTGTCCCACAAAACCTGGGGGCATTAAAATAGCCCCTATTTTCATAATAGCAACCATAGTCTCCCAGGTACTTGGCAAAAATACTTGAAGTCATCCTTCACCCCTTCTCTCTGATGAACATGATTCTGCCTCAGGGTGCTCATATCGCTGTTCTCTCTGTCTGCAGTGAAATTTCCTCAAATTTCTTCATGGCTCACTTTTCAAATTGTTTGAATCACTCAAATTTCAATTTTCAAATTATTTGCATATCCTGTCCTGACTATGATATTTAATACAGTGTCTACAGCCAGATAGCCAAGATTTGAATCATGGCCCTGCTACTCCTTAGTTGATTCTCACAAGTTATTTTACATGATTTTTACTCATTTTCTATGTCTTTAAATAAGGCTAATTATTTTACTTATAGTTTTTTTGTGAGGACTGAGTTAACAGATGCATAGAATTTCTTATCTCACTTACTACTATTAATTATTTACCTGGAAACTTCCTTACTGATTCCAAAACCATTTACCTCCTAGAACTATCAGGGAATTGGATCAATGGCTAAATGACAGAACAGAAGACCCAGGACTTTCTTTTCATCTATAGATATACCAAATAAAGAGCTACACACAGACCGATTCCCTCTGAAAAAAACTAGTTTTTCAGAAAACAGTTGAGAGACTCCTGTATACTGGTTAATTGAGAAGATTCCCACTTTGAAATGGATAGGAAAAGTATACGCATACTCCTTCCATAAACCCCATCCCCAGCACAGTGCCATGTAATTGGGAGGGAACACTTATCTCCCAACTTGACCCCAAAGAGTGAAAAGTGTGGACCACACATCTAGTGCCTCAGCCTAAGGGCAGGCAACTTGCCTATCTCTAGAAATTAAAGGGACTAGAATTCAATAGTCCCCTAAAACCAGAAAGAATAAATAAAGAGTTAGTTTTAGCAGGCACAGGTGCATTTACCCTACTATAATGTTACAATGGAAACAAGGTAAAATCAAACACAACAACTAGCTCATTAAACACATACTTTTCTTTGGTTCTGGATATATATTTCACTATACCCCGCTTAGTCACTTCCCTCTATCCTTGTCAACTAATAGGCTTTTGATGTGACTATTTTAGATCCATCTAGAGATACATTACAAATTTTAACTTTCTCTATTTGTTTAATGAAAGTTATTGAGACTAATCCTCATTTCCTTGTATATATAAAATAATTTCCATTTAATGAAAATTAATGATCTTCACACAAACAAAGATTTTTGAGTTCAGAAAATGAAATTGAAGACACTCTAAAAGAGGAGCCTGGGACAAATGTAATAAATTGAAAGTACTCTTTGACAAATATGATGGCAGAGCCTTTTGCAAGTTTCATTTCTCTCATCCCAAAAGCAGTGAAGAGAAATTGCACTTTGCTAACAGAACGTGGGACTCTTAGCAACAAGTAACCCTGATTTGGCTTTGGTCTCATCTCATTTATGCCTGAACATTATAATTAATCTGAAACTTTTCCCTTAATATGAATGAGTAAAAGAAGAAGGGAAATGGAATTTAAATGCTATAAAAGCCTTAATATTGTGTCATTTTGCGCACAGTCAAGTTTTAGATATTAATGAGGAAATTAAATTAAAGGTTTTAACATAAAACCAGAAGATTAACCAAACAGCAAAAAATATTTTGCTATGTATGTCTATTGAGTATATTCCTCTTGTAAATCTTCCCTATCATCCTTTAAGCTGTATGTATAATTTATTAGAAAAGCAAAAGTAGAATCCCTTCCATGCTAAACTGCTAAAATTACTTTGCCTTAAAGTCAATGAATATAGTAAGAATTTTTTTAAATATCTAATATTCAAGGACAAAGCCATTTAAGCCTGTCATTTAATCTAAAATTGAATTTCACCTAATAGATATTATGAAAATTAAAAGGCAAACACATGAGAGCAACCTAACAACAGGTCATTGGTTTGGCTGACTATAACCCAGTAAACAGTCCTGGTTCAAGTTGACATAGCTATTTTATTTGTAAAGATATATACTTCCTGGAAATAGAAGGTTAGGAAAAATACACACAATGTGATATCATAAACCATAACTAACTTAAGAACACTATTAAGTTGGTCTTTAGATGACTTAAAAATGAGAAAGACGTTGAGTTACCACTGAAATGCAGAGAAATGGTCTGTTGAAGAAATAGTGTACCTGTGAAATCATGAAGAGCCAGCTATATGTGGACTGTCTGCAGAAATCATCTGGGATGACAGGTGATGAAAGGAAGGAGGAGGAAGAGGACGGCTTCTGCTCTCATTTGTCAGGTGGTAGCAATATTCAAGAGTCATTCTCCTCGAACATGTTGGCTTATTTGACCAGGACAACAGCACGTGGGTTGGCCAAAATCTGATCAGGCTTCTTCACAAGTGAAGGCAAAAGAATAATAATAATAATTAAAATAATAATAATAATAATAATTAATAAAAGAAGGGGAGGATGAAGCCAGTGAGTTTTATTTAAAAGAATTTGTTTTTAAAAGAACATCTGAGATAATGCCTCCTCAGAGGCTGTGCCGAGTGTGATGGAATTCCAAAGCTGCTAATGTTCCGGGAGCTATGCAATGGGGCCCAACAAGTCCACAACAGTATCTAGGCTTGTTTTGATCTTCACTACTGTTCTTTCCCAAAAGTGCTTGGGCAGGAGGAGAATAATGAATTTCCCCTGAGCACACAAATCAGATTCAGACAGCAAGAGCAGAAAGGCCAAGGGCAGGACTCCTGGGCTAGCAGATTCTCCCATTCTGTCCCAGAGATGGCCACAATGCACAGAGGAAAAACACAACCAATGTTGCTTTGTGTGCCTAGAGTCATCTGTGAAAAATGCACTGAGTTTCTACTGAAGCACTGATTTATCTTCACGTGGTTTTTAATGCAACCTTTCCTCAAAGAACAGAATCAGAACAGTGTTAAAAATTTCACTGAATAACAAATTATTTACTCAATGTCTAATAAATGACCAGGCATTGGGGATAAAGCAGGAAGCAAATATACACAGCCCTGGCCCTTGATAAGCTTCAAGTTTAGTATAATATACAAGACATTAACTAATTTAATCTATGTATACATACATAAATGCAAAATGTGATATGGTCTCTAAACAAAAATTATAAGGTATAAATGATTGAGTATAGCAGGGTACCTGAAGTAACGGACATATGATCATTTTAGCTAAAACCCCCCAAATTAAGAAAATTTAACAAAGTATATGTTGTGGAAAATAGTCCAGGAAATATGAGTAGCTTAGAGGTAGGGAAAGCTCTAGAACCAAGAGGAGTCAGAGCTACATAAGAGCAAGAAGCTAAAAGGAAAGGTGCTTTGACATTAGAGAGGTTCATGAAAACTAATAGTGGAGGCTGGGGCAACAAGGAAGTTGCTTTAAGAGGAGTCAATATATGACAAAATCTCCTTCTCCAATCTCCCTTTCCCAAGACTTGGGAACAGAAGAGAAGATGCATGTTTATTGGTGAAGTTAGCAGGGCAGGAAATACAGACTTCATCTGTCTGATGCTAAAGGACACAAAAGAATGGTTATACCGATTCTCTGTGGGGATCTTCTCTGCGTGGCAGCTCCATTTCCTTGTGTCCTGAGTTGAACTTAAGGATCCTCAGTCAATCAATAGAAATATTCATAGTTGATGTGCTCATTTAGGACACACAGAGGGACCAGTGCTCAAAATCATGACCATCCTTTCTTACTGTCCTCTCAGCTTTGAAGAGATTAGAACTTGATCTTCATGCCGGGCCTCCCTACCCTGAATCACTTAAGCCACACAATCACCTGATTTGGAGCAGTGGCACAAGTGATCCCTGTGACACAGAGATCAATTCCAAGTTACAGTTTTATTTTGGGTAGCTTAAAGTGATTCATTTTTACCAGAGCATGCACACATCAAAGCAACTAGCAAGCCAGGGTCCTGGAGTTTCCTTAGCTCCTGATGGGAGATGCTCCTGGTGTTCTTCCTGTCTACAGTGAAGTCTTAAGAGCTCTGAGGAAGCTCCAAGATAGACTTACTAAGCCTCTTGTACCCACAGTCACACCACCCTGAAATTAAATCATATTACCTTATTTCAATACCTTTCTTTCGCATGATATTAGTGAGATCTAACATCTAGGTTCTCATTAAAGTTTCCTAAAGTGCCACAAACACATTTTGACAACTTATTGGGCATTATACACAAATCTAGTTACTTTCTAACAAACTATACAGAGGTGCCATTAATTCTGTACAGGAACTGGGAAAGGTTGAATGTGATTGGCTAGGGCCCACAATGATCACTTCTTGGGACAAAAGAAGGGAAAAAATTCAACTAGCTCATTCATTAAAAAGCATTTATTGGAGAGGTGTGGTGGCGCACATTTGTAATCCTAGTACTTGGGAAACTGAAACAGAAGGGTCACAGGTTTGCAACCAGCCTCAGCAACTTAGTGAGGCCTTCAGCAATTTAGTGAGACCCTGTTATAAAATAAAAAATAAGGCAAGGCTGGGTGTGTAGCTCAGAGGTAGAAGGCCCCTCGATTCAATCTCCAGCATCAAATTTTTAAAAAATCAAAATGCTAACTTCAGGTACAGCCTGATTCTGAAAACTTCACAATTTCCCAACTACATTTCCTCTAATTTGGTGCTGTCCTTGTGATAGTGAAAGGACTATAGCACCTTCAAGTCTCTTAACATCTTTCTAACAAGACATGAAGGAAATAGAGAAAGTTACCTTCTGTCACCCCTACATGGTATAGAAGAAACTGCTTCTCCAAATTCCCAGTGTTTCTTTATTTTTGAGAGGATTAAATATAGTATAGATGTTATATTAAGTAAAAGCCATTCTGTTGCTTTCTGGTATAAGATTTGGGCTTCCTTAAATGTTCCTTTTTTTCCTATTCTGGGTATGTGACCTCCCAAATACATGCAGGAAATAAAATCAGAATTTAGGGCTCTGCGGGGAAGATGACAAATTTATCTACTTTCTTAATCCTGGTCAGGATCCCATAAGTCTCTGTGACTCAGGCTTTACATCCAAAGACTGCCATAAATGTGGCTTCAGCCTTTTTACATTGGCCAACCTGGATAGAAGTAAGCAATTAAGTCAGAGACTGGGAGGGGTCAGTAAGAGCCTACTTCCTCTGCATAGCGGGTGCCACCATGAGGCCTAAGAATATACAAGGAGATTCAAGGGAAAGGACATAAGTTCCAGAATCAGTAGCTTTAAGAGCAATAACTTAACTTATTCCTTATCTCCTCTGAGTCACCTCTTTTCTTAGGGATATTTTAAGGGCTGTCAGCCAAGACTTTTCTCTAATTTTAAAATATAGTAAGCCAGGTGGGGCGGGATATGCTTGTAATCCTAGTACTTGGGAGGCTGAGACAGGAGGATCCGGGTTCGCGGCCAGCCTCAGCTACTTAGTGAGGTCCTCTGCAACTTAGTGAGACCCTGTTTCAAAATAAAGAATAAAAAATAGGGCTGGGGGTGTAGCTTGGAGTTAGAATGCCCCTGGGTTCAATCCCCAGTACCGCCAAAATGAAAAAACAGAAATTGCTGGCAAGGATGTGAAGAAATAAGAATGCTTACACACTGTTGGTAGGATTGCAAACTAGTACAGCCACTAGGAAGATCATTATGGTGGTTCCTTAAAAGATTGGGAATGGAGCCGCCATATAATTCAGCCATACCACCTTTGGGGATCTTCCCCCAAGGAACTGAAATCAAATTACTATAGAGATACATATATTTCCATGGTTACAGCAGCACAATTCACAATAGCCAAACTATGGAACCAAACTCTGGACCAGCCCAAGTGTCCTTCAGTAGACAAATGGATTATAAAATTATGGCCTATACACATAATGGAATTCTACTCAGCCAGAAAAAAGAACAGAGTTATGTCATTTTCAGGAAAATGGATTGAGCTCAAGAACCTTATGCTTAGTGAGATTAACCAGTCACAGAAAGTGAAGGGCCATATGTTTTCACTCATATGTGGATGTTAATGAGAAACCAGGAAACAATGAAGACTTCAGATAAATGAGGAGAGATACTAGTAGAAGGGGGAAGGGGGATCCCAAATCCAGATGTGGGGAGGAGAAAGGGGAAATCTGATGATGGGATCTATTCAAATAAACCTTTGTTCATACATGAAGTTATTTGTATCCATGTAAAGATTATGGGTCAGGGGAAGCGGAGTGGAAACCGGGGGGGAACACACAATGAGTGCTGTGTGCATGGATGTACTTGTCACCCTGAACTTCACTGTGGTGTATAATTACAATACACAAAAACAAGCAAAGGGAAAATTCGATATGTCTTTATAACTGACCGTTCAGCAAACATATGCAGACCACTCGCTGCATGACAGGCACAGCGTGTAGCAGGCCAGACCGATCCAGTGTGAATGCCGCCAGCGAGCAACGCCAGTGTGGAGCACAAAGGTCGCCATGACCATCTGCTAAATATGTTGTATATGGGGAGTTGTCCCTTAAATCTGGCAGCTTGGGAAATATTACATGTGACACCTTTTCAGGTCTTTAAACTAAATCTGGAGTACCACACTGCAAATGAGAAATCGGAGGAGAGATCATGCTTCTGTTCCCAAATGATGCTGGAAGAACAAAAGATTGTCAATTGTTTGTAAAATGAATGGTTGCTCTATCTCCTCCAATGATTATACAACCACAGTGTACCTTTCTGCTATTTCCAACTTCACCAGGTCAACTCATACAAATAGTTAATTTATTCGACCAGGCTGCTTCACAGAGGCTTTGTTATTTTCACACCTGGTCTTAGAACCAAGAAGCCTCAATTTCACATATTTTCATAGCAGTTCATTCTCCACAGTGATAATGTAATCATCCTTCTAAATATCAAATGCAAATATTTTCTTACCTGTTTAGAATAGTTGTTGGGTTTTTTATGCACAACAAAATCTAGAGTTCCTATAATCTTGCTCCAACCCTATCTTCTACTAATTCCCGACACAACCCCCTACTCGTTTTTTCCAAGGATGCCCTGCCGTATTCTGAAGCTGTGTCTTTGTGAAAACGCTTCCTCCTCCACAACTAATTTTTAACAACCTATTTCTAACTAGTACTTCATGGTTAAAATCAATTTCACCTTTCTACTAGAAGTCTACTAGTAATAATAAATGTTTCCCTATAGACTAGACCATATAGAGCAGCATGGATTAATGTTCAAACTGCAATCAGACTGAACATGCTTCTGGTGTGTCCTACCTAGCTTACCAACTTACAGCATGGACAAATTACTTAATATTCCTAAGTTTCAGCTTTTCATCCATAAATAAAAATCATAAGGTCCTCACCAAAGGACTGCTGTAGGATTTAAAGAGATATCTTCCATTGCCCCTAGTGTAGGACCAAGGCAATAAATGTGTGCTGGATTGCTCAGAGTCTAGGAAGAGAGTGCACAGCTATGCAGATATTTGAAATGGAATGCCAAGAAATCAAGAAGGAACCAAGCCACTGCACACAGACAATACATTCTAAAGAAATGTGTCCCAAGCCGGGCGTGGTGGTGCACGCTTGTAATCCCAGTACTTTGGGAGGCGGAGACCAGAGGATCGGGGTTCACGGCCAGCCTCAGCTCTCTCTCTCTCTCTGCCTCTCTCTCTCTCTCTTTCTCTCTCTCTCTCTCTCTCTCTCTCTCTCTCTCCTTAGTGAGGCCCTCAGCAACTTTGTGAGACCCGGTTTCAAAATAAAGTATAAAAAATAGGGCCGGGGATGTAGTGCGGAGGTAGAACACCCCTGCATTCAATCCCCGGTACCGCAAAAAAAAAAAAAAAAAAAAGAAATGTG
>PVJS01005721.1:0-62962 GCA_004027185.1 Glis glis | reverse complement strand
CATACCCATGTTCATAGCAGCACAATTCACAGTGGCCAAATTATGGAACCAACCTAGATGTCCATCAACAGATGAATGGATTACAAAATTATGGGAAATACACACAATGGAATTCTACTCAGCAATAAAGAAGAACAAAATAACAGTATTTGCAAGAAAATGGAAAGATCTGGAGAACATTATGTTAAGTGAGATTAGCCAATCACAAAAAAAGAAGGGACATGTTTTCATTAATATGTGCAACCTAGGGAGTACTGGGGACACAAAAGGGACTCCAATGACAACAGAGAACCCTCAGTGGTGCAAGGGAAGTGGTACAAGGGAAGGGGAAGGGTAAGAAAGAAGTGAATCTATGGAATTACTGTCATAAATAATGTGTATATATGAGATTATACCAACATCATTCTCAGTACTACATGTGGGGAGGGGGAGGTGGGGGGGAGGGACACCAAGAGCTGTGTGCATGTATGTTAACACCAACCTGATACTCATTGTGATGTGAGACCACAATGCACAGATAAAACCATATAAAAATAAAAGAAAAAAAGAAAAAAAAAGAAAATCATGTCTATTGTCCTGCATGTCTTACAGATGTGTCTTCAGGAAACAGGAATCAGCAAACGGAGATGTATCGTTGTGGGTAGCATGCTGAGTCTGGCTGGACAAGATGTATTTTTAATAAGCAGCAACAGCATTTCAGATCCTTCTTTCTCTATTTTCCTACTGAGAGCTCTATAAAACTCAAAAATAAATTGCTATTCTTATTGAGATATGAAACAGATTTAAAATGTTATAAGATGATTGCCAATACCACCATGGATTGACCTTATTAGGAGGTTCTTCTAAAATTTTTGGCCACACACATCTCCTGGAGTTCTGGCTGTCTTAATGTGTCACAAGATTTTGTCTTCACAAAAGAAAATCATATTTTGGATGCCATCTGTGAAACAGTAGTCATTAGTCCTAAGATGTTGATGAAAGATTCTGTAGACACCTTTTTCTATATTTTTATACAACATCTGTTGAAGAAGATATTCTGGACAGGTTTCCATCAGAGACAGAGGAGTATGTGAAGACAGTCCCTACCAGGGCCCCTGTCTCCACTTTGTAGGCATGCAGCTGATCCAACAGGCTTTGCCTTTAGTTTTCTGCTCTTTGCCTTTCTGAAATCCCTACTGAGGTCAGACCTCCTAAGCTCATTAAGCTTAGGGTTACTGAGACCACTCAAGTAACCCAGGACTGCCCTGCCCTGTGCTAATGAGTTTGCCATTTTTAAGATGTTTCCTAGAATGTTCGTTCCTTGATCTCTACTGTTATTTTTTGTCTACACAATAAATAAAATTGAAGTGTATGAATTCTTGTATGCTTCTAATGTGCATCTGTATATCATGTTAGTTATTGTGTGATTTTTAAAAAGATATAAAGATATGGAAATTTTTAAACTCAACACTAGGAGATTCAGTTCACCCTTACTATTTTATATGATTTGAAAAACTATTGTGCATAATAAAAATTTAAATTGAAATTAATAGTGGAGCCCTAAATTTAGTGAGCTAAATAAAGGATTATAACACACACACACACACACACATATATATACACACACATGTATATATATATATATATATATATATATACACACACACAAACGCACACACACACTCATGCCTGTGCTTGCATATGTGTAAATATATATGTGTGTGTTGTGTATATATGTATATGTTTAGATTATGTGTGTATGTGTATATATGTAGACACACATTAGATAATATATTTATATATTATCTAATACATGCATATTATATGGATTATGTACACAGACATGCAATGAGTCTATTCTGGACAAAAAAAATGAATGAATGGTCTGCAGTAAGGGACTCAATTAACTATCTTATAGTTTCAAGAAAATCAATTTATGAAATTTTTAGTTGTTTACTCCCATTCAATTGTTTATTTTTATTTTTTGGTACTAGGGATTGAACCCCTGGGTATCCTACCTCCAAGCCACAGCCCAAACCCTTTTAATTTTTTATTTCAAAACAGGGTCTTGCTAAGTTGCTGATGTTCTCCCTAAGTTGCTGATGATGGTCTTGACCCTGGTATCCTCCTGTCTCAGTCTCCCACATACTGAGATTACTGGTATGTACTACTATACCTGGTAATTGTTTCCATTTTTAAAACAATCTGTGGTTTTATGTTGTAAAGCTAACTTGCCTTGATTACTGTTTATTTCAAGCTTAGTGACATAATCTAATAAAGAATGTATTCGTGTATTCAGTATTGTATTCTAAAGATAAATTAAAAATTAGAGAGACAAATATTATATTTAAGCATCCTCAACAATGACAAGTTAATGAGGAAATAAATACAGGGATTTTATGTCAGGACTACAGGGTATAAAATAAAGAGAAGCAGAGAAAAGGCTTGGTGTTCCAGATTTCTGTATCATTTATCCTGTCTTCTCCTTGACTCTAGTGTGCTATATTTCTCCCTGTACAAAGAAAGGAAAAAGGTTCTGCATCCAGCTTCCCAAAGGTAAGTAAAATGGTGATTCCATTACGAGAGAGGCTATTTAAGTAAGAAAGATAGATTCTCTTCATGGGAAATCAATTCTCTAAACTCACTTTATATGGATTTCTCTCATCCTACAAGTGAAATGTGGGATGTAGACAGAAATGTGAAATGACAAAAGGGGCCTTTGTCAGGTCATCCCTGGAAAGGTTTGGAGTCATTAGAGGATCTTCAGGGAGTTGATTTAGTAACACCTAAAAATGGGAAAGCAAAGTTGTTGAAGGTTTTCAGTACAATAAAAGGAAAACCAGGTATTTAAACCCTACAAGGTGTTTGCATCCCTGGTTTTTTCTTGGAGAAGACCAAATTCCTTTGGGTTCAAGGATATTTACCCATCATATTTTTTTTTTCTACTTCTCTGAGGTCAACTGAGAATTATATTATGCAAAGCCAAGGATTTGTAAAAGGTCCTGCAATTTATTTTTAATTATGTCAGTGACTTCTGGAAGTTTTCTACACTTCTTTTATCCACAAATACATCTCTTTCCCCTTCTCCCCCTTAATCTTTTATTATCCTCTAAAGATGCAGAAAAACTCATATACTACACCATTGTTTCTAACACCTGAGATGTTTATTTTATTCTTCTTTCCTTCAGTTTAGATGTCACATACACAGGTGTTTGTCTTTTCTGGACACCCACGCTCCAGTACTCATAGCACCCTGAGTCCTCCCCAAAGGTGGCTTTTCTCAATTACTTGCAAATACCTTTCACATGGCTATGCTCATATTCCATAAGGTTCATAGTATGTACTTCATAGTATGTACTTACAGATAATCAATGAATCAATTAATCAAAAGTACTAATTTGAATTCAATTGCATAAATCCTATGGACAAACTAATAAATGATGTGGTAGTGTGATGATGCGTAGTTAGAGCTCAATAGCTAAAAAAGTCATTAGCTAAAGTGACTCCATATTGTTACTTACACTGACCCCAACCTGGCCCTAAAACAGGGAAGTTGGCCATGGAAAAATCAAACCAGGATGTTGGCAAGATAATGGGTAAAAACAATATGTTACTCTCATTGTACATTGTCATTGCTAACAATGTATGTTCTTCCTTTTGTGCGCTCGTTACGCTTGCTTGCTCTACTGCGGGAAATAACCATTAGGACCCCTGCCATGGGAACCTGCTATGGAAAACCAAACTATACACCCCTGGCCTGTACCTCCCCTGCATATAAGGAGGGCTCTGAGGTAGTTGGGCACTGCACTTGGGTCTTACGCTCAATGACCCTTGAGTTTTGATATTCACAATGTGTGTGTTTCCCTTCCATGTTGCACCAGGATTGGTCTGTGTGACCAACAGAATATTATAAAAATGATGGTATGCCACTTTTGAGATTAGCTTATAAATGACTGCAGCTTCCATCGTGCTTATTCTCTATCTCTCCCTGTCTCTGTCTCTTTCTATATATCTCTCTTTCTCTTCACTTACTATGGAGTAAAAGAAATGTTATAAGCAATCTTTTTTTTCAGTACTGGGGGTTGGACCCAGGGACATTCTACCTCCGAGATACACCCCCAGCCCTATTTTTTGTTCTTTATTTTGAAACAGGGTCTCACTAAGTTGTGGAGGGCCTCACTAAGTAGCTGAGGCTGGCTGCGAACCCAGGTCCTCTGGTCTCAGCCTCCCAAGTACTGGGATTACAAGCGTGTGCCACCATTCCTGGCTATAAGCAATCTTATAAATGGTCCACATGGCAGGAACTGATGTCTCCTGCAAAAAAATCACCTGAGTAAGCTTGGAGCTTGCCCTCTAATACCAGTTAAGTCCTCCAAGACAATGGTAGCCCTGATAGAGTGACTACAACCTCAAGAGAGACCTTGAACCAGACCTTGAATGCCAGCAGCACCAGAACTCCTCATCTTAAGAAAACATATGAGATAAATGTTTGTTTTTTTAAGCTGCTGTATTTGGGGATAATATAAATATATTATTTGCGAGGAAAAACAAAACTCACAAAAAGTTCATGTGTCTAACAAATGCCATTTCTAGCTGGGTGTGGTGGTGCAGGCCTGTAATGCCAGTACTTGGGAGGCTGAGACAGGAGGATCATAGGTTCAAAGCCAGCCACAGCAATTTAGTGAGCAACTTAGATCCTGTTTCACAATAATGAATAAAACAGGGCTGGTGGTGTAGAGGTAGAATGCCCCAGGGCTCAATCCCAGCACCACAATAAATAAACCAATAAATGTCATTTCTAAGCAAGTAGTAATATTTGGATGTTTTCTTCCCCTTAAATTTTATATCTGAATTTGGAAGTATAAGATAGACATAAAAGGACCCCAAATCTGAATTTCTACAAGTTAGAGACCCATGTCAAGAAATGTGCCTTCAAATTTAAGACGAAATCTTTTCCCACTGAGCTACCTGGAACTCTATTTGTGACAGACCCAGACACAATAAGCAATGCTTCCTCACTAATCACTCTAAAAAGTCCCATCTGGTAAAACCATATAAAACCTTCCCAGCCCTATGCTTTCCTCTTACAGTCAAAAGAATGATTTTTTTCTGCGCATTATAATAAGAAAAGAGAATTGCAATAACATTTTCACAGTTGAAAATTGTACTGAAGTTTACACTTTTCATATTTTTATTCATGTCATTTACCAGAGCATCCTTGAAAACAGGTGTTCCCAATAAAAGAAAACATTTCTTTCTCTGAATCTCCTTTGTTTTCCTGGGCTTAGTTATCTCAGGACATGTTTTCGGGGATCCAACTCCATTGCCATGACCTGAGAATCCTGATTTAATCTAGACGATGTAACTTGTAGTGCAAAAAATAAAAAAGAGCAACACACTCCCTTCCACAGCCCACAGCACTGACTGACTGATCTCTTCATTCCCCAGGGGTCCCGTGACAAATATATGAGAGTTTCCACTGAGTTCAGATACCAAGCACTCTTACAGCAAAGGGTGAAGGGAGGCCAATACTTTCATTCCTCTATATGAAAGAGAAAAATACTTCTAATGTTGAGATGGCTGTCTTAAAGGACTAAATAACCCCTACTACAAGGCCACTCTGAATGAGTAGAACCAAGCCCTCTGTTGCTTTCCTTAACACACACACATACACGCACACATACATATTTTTTTCTCTCTCTCTCAAGCTGGTTGTCTCCTTCTTTTACTGGATTTGATAAAATGTGTCTGATCCAAACCTGGCTGGCCTACATTGGATTTCTCACTTAACTCCTGTACCTCAATGAAGTTCTGTGGTCGTTCCTTGGTGTTGAGAATCAAACTTTGCCAAATATATTCTTAGTAAAGGGAAGAAGGATAAACTGTCCTCCACAGAGAACATAATTATACTTACACAGTGCTCCTAGGAAGATTATATGATTATGGTTGGCAGTCCCAGTGACCCACACATATGTCAAATAAGTGACTAAGTAATGTGACCTCTGTGCTACCACAGGTCTTCCACAGAATTGTCACCATCTACTACTGAGGCCCACTGGCCTCTCTCTTGAGGTTAGACGTTTGCCTAGAAAAGCAACTATTAGCAATCCTGAGTGGTCATCAATGATTTCAAACTTCTATAAATGTTATAATTTGTTGTATAAATGTATAAAATGTTTTAAAATGTTAAAAATGATAGAATTCAAATTGCGACAATCTATGAGGCCTCAGGTATAACAGATATCTTTTTTATTTTTTATTTTGTTTTTTATTACATTTATTGGTGTATTGTAGTTATACATTTTGATAAGTGTCAGGGTATCAGAAGCATGCATGCACACATTGCTCATCTAGCCCTCCCTCAAATCCCACCCTATTCCCTCCCCCTTCCCTCCTTTCAGTGCTCAGCATAGTGATTGACTTTGATAAGTTTGTGTATACACATCATGTGCATTAGTGTATTTCCCTCTTCCCCCCTCCCGTCTCCCTCAGTTAGGTCGTCTTCCTTGCTCAACTAAAGTTTTCTCCTTCTTTGTCTGGGGTTCCTTCTAAGTCCCATTCTCCCTAGCTTCCACATATTACGCAGCCATAAAGAAGAACAAAATTACATCGTTTGCAGGGAAATGGAGGCACTGGAGAACATTATGCTAAGTCAGATATCTTATTATATAGTCTTCCTCCAACAGGAATCTAATAATATTACATTGTGGAGGTTCCTCTTCCTCAGAATATGTGTTGCTTTATGATCTTTCTACAAGTTCTTTGAATCTGCTAATTGCCTTGCCTTTAAGAAAGGGAGCTACAAGGATTTTTCCGTATGTCCCAGTTTGTCCTCAGCAGTGGCTATAAGTGTCATGTATTATTTAGGTGAGTAAACAAACACTATATTCTACTTTAATTAAGATTTTTTGCCCCTAGTCAACGACTGAGAGTCATATGAATGAGAAACAGCTCAGATGCTTTGATGAGGAGGTCTTCAATCACACTGGCTCCAGAAACAAATCCAGAAGCTTTTCTACTTGCCTGTTTTCATATCCAGATGATGTGTTCACAATTAAATGTCCCTTAACACAATCACCACTTTCCCATATCCCCATCTACTTTATTATCATTTAATCTAACTCTCTATCAGGAAAAATATAATTTTAGAAGTACAGCAAATAAACGGATTGTCAGAAAATGTAAGAGGAACCTTTTCTTTTTCATATGCAGAAGGGTGTGTGTGTGTGTGTGTGTGTGTGTTTGAGTGTGAGAGACAGGCCTAAAAATATCAATAACACAAGGTTTTAGCTTTTTTTTTTCCTCCTGAGTGGCTTTTATTCTATGCCTGAAGATATCATTCAATACAGCCTTCAGTTTTGTGACATACTAGACTTATTCCTTGTTTACTATCCAGAGACTATGCAGAAGAACAAAGATGTGTGAAGTGTGGCTTGGGGCCAGGAACATGAGTTATTTGTCATAACTGTTTTTCATGTGCATCAGTGCTTTGTAATGGATTTATTACCAGGGAAATTAGTTAAAGGGAAAGACATCAAATTACACACACACACACACACACACACACACACTAAATAAAATTGAATGTATTATTAACTTCATATAAATCCAATTTTATTAGTAAGTTGGCATTCCTCAATTGTTCAGGTTTTCAGAGGCCAATACCCTTTCTCAAAGAATGGTAAAACGTTAGTCCTTTATGTTATTATTGAGACCCTTTAAAACTGTGACAGACTAATAGTTTTATTTATTTTTATTGATCATTATTTGTACAATGTGAAAAGTATTGAAGACATTTCCTTAGTAAAAATAATGACAGTTATTATTTCAAATGTCAGGTACTATAATACATAATTATTTATATTTCTTTTGTATTATTTAATTTCCATGTCTATGGCACAAAAGGGGAAACCTGCTGTGCGAATGTGTGCTCACCAAAGCTTCAGGTAAATAGTTTTTAGATACTTAATCATTAGAGCAAACTATATGATACGTATTAGTGTTATTCCCATTTTACTGACAAAGAAATTGGGATTCAGAGAGGTTAAATTACTGAAGGTCACTTACATTCTAAGTATGAAAGCTAGAATGAAAATGGTCAAACACACATTTTTCTGTTAGTTCTTTTTGTCAAAGATCAGCCTAGTCTGAACTTTATACTATGAAAGGAACATTGAAGCCAGGTACATGCCTGTGATCCCATTACTTGGGAGACAGCAACAGCAGGATCACAGGTTCAAGTCCAGTGTGCAGTATACTAGCAAGACCCTGTTTCGAAATAAAAAATGAAAAGAACAGGATCTAAAAGTTTCATCTTTTTACTGAATTTTCTGTGAACAGACCGGAATGGTTACTACTTAGGAGAAAATATCTTAAAGGGACCTTGTCTTAGACCATTTGTGCTGCTGAAACAAAATACCACAGACTGGATCATTTATAAAGAACAGAAATGTACTTCTCACTGTTGTGGGGCCTGGGAACCCAAGTCCTGAGTTTGTTGAAGTCCTGCCAGGAGTTTGGCAAGTCCTGAGTTTGGTGAAGTCCTGCTCTTTGCATCCATGATGGGGTCTTGAACTCTGTGTCCTCACATGGTGGAAGCAGAGAAGAGGAAAAAGGGCTGCGTGGTGTGTGAAACCTCTTTTGTAAGAGCCTGGATTCTACTTGTGAGAGCTTTTCCTGGCTGACTTAATCAGCTCCTGAAATCCCCGCCTCTATAAACCACTAGATGGTTAACTAAGTTTTAGCACAAGAATTTGGGGGGCCATTCAGACCACAGCCAACTTAGAAGTTTTAAGAAAAAGAGAAAGGGAGGCAAAATGGAAAAAAAGAAGAAGGAGAAAGTTAAAGAGGAAGGGGAGAAGGAGGAAGAGGGACAAAAAGCAATTTAGAATAGACATGAGTCCACTACTGCCTGACATTTACCTGCCTGGGTTCATCTATTTTCTAGAAAACATCTGTCAGCACAACACTAGTCCTGGAGTGGGCGTAGCAGCTTCACAGAAAAATCTACTTCAAGTGATTGAGCATAAACAGTGGCCACAGGAAGAATTTGGGGTTTAGGTTATATCTTCATCGTGTTTGATTTGTTTAGAAGTGGAGCTAAGCTAGTGTTGGCAGCTTTGCAAACATCTAAGACAGACAGGCCAGCTCAGCAGCAATTGAGGTAAATATGGATAACACTTCGTCTGACTTAATACAACTGATGTGTTTCTTTTCTCATTACAAATGGACAGGTAAAGACGTCCAATTCAGATTTTGAAAACTGGATCAGATCAGCATTCCTTCATGCCCAGCAGAATGAGATTCCTGCCAAGCACTGGCCAAGATATGGGGCTTATTAACACAGAACCACTAATAGAGAAATTCTTGTTGGGCCGCTTTCATAGTTAGACTGTGAGTGCCCTTCATTAGTCTAACTTCACTCACTGACCATGGTGGTGTTAAATGGCTCTGGAGTTTTCTTGCATGAGGCAGTCCATGGGTACTTTCTCAGAGACAAGGTGTGTCTCCTTTGAAGAACACTTGTTATATTAAAGGACACATGCCTTCCAACTCTGTCCTCATCATCACCAGCTTCCACAGTCACCAGTTAAGAGAGAACAAATTCTTTACAGAGTTACTCAGTATTCACTGCGATCACAAAATTGCTTGCAATGTTTGGATTAGATATAGATATCAATATGATCAGTAACAGTACCATATATATATATATATACATATATATATAATGTACATACATATATACACATATATCAACCACAAATATGAGAATTGAAAGGAAATAAATAGTAAATCAATTTAAGAGGAAGGAAGTAGTAAAATTGATAAATATGTATTTATTTTCCTTTTTTACAGTCCTATACATCATTTGCATTACTCAATCTATCATTTTATTTATATTTATTTATTTATTTATTTATTTATTTATTTTGCGGCATTGGGGATTGAACCCAGGGGCATTCTACCTCCAAGCTACACCCCCAGCCCTATATTTTTATTCTTTATTTTGAAACAGGGTCTCACTAAGTAGCTGAGGCTGGCCGTGAACCCAGATCCTCCTGTCTCAGTCTCCCAACTACTGGTATTATAAGCGTGTGCCACCATGCCTGGCTCCAATCTCTCACTTTATAAACTACTGCCAAATTACTACTAAAAATTAATACCCAAATACAGAATCTGGGAAATAATTTTATAAGTTTTAACTCTTATTTCCCCAACTACATATTATATATCCAATCTAGAAAGAGGGCTCCCAGATTTTTACTTTCTAACATGGGTTGCTACACTAATCTGATATTTGTCACTGACTCACAATGTTATCATTATTATTATACATTTTTTTATTTGGGGGCCACTATATATGGCACCAAACTGTTCATATTATTGCACAGCAGCCCTAAAGGTATAAGCATTACCGGATCAACAATTGAGGGAATTGAAACGTACAGAAATTACACTGCAAGTAGGTAATGGGAGAGAATATGAGCCCAGGGCTTCAACTCCAAAGCCTCTTATCTTAATCACAGTTCTGTTTCTTTTGGATTATTACATTCACCTCTAGAAATCATGTTTACAAGCTGCGAGGAGCCAGTGCTGAAACAGACTGAAAAATCTTCAGTTACCAACACAGTGAAATATAGGCAGAGCACAAGTAGTACGTGTACCTTGCACTAAAGAGTATAGATTTTATAGTTAGCCACAAGCTTGTCATTTCGGGAAAGTGGTTTCTGGAATTCTTCCTCAGTGATTTGAACATCTAGAATTAATACCCTTGAAAATGTATTAGAACATGTACAATGTCAAATTGCTTTGTACTTTGTGCACCACAAATATTTTTTAGAACATTTTTAGCAGGTTGAAAGTTCTCTGTATCATTCCCTCTGACTGAGTTCTTGTCCTGGTTTCCATGGTTTCCTGGGATGTTCAGTCCAAGGACTAGACTAGATCGAAAACCTAATGAGCCATTCTCCTCTTTTTGTTGCTGCTTGGTACCATCTACACGCACACACACACACACACACACACACACGCACGAGTCTTTCTCTAATTTCACTGATTAAAGAAAAAAGTGACACTTCTATTGATTACATGTACATAAAAGATTTTAAATTTAGTATCCCAAATGGATTAATAATTAATTCTTGAACCTAAAGGTTAGTTACTATAACAGTGCATGTGTTTATTCCCAATAAATGAGCCAGAAGAAACAGTACTGGTTCATGTGACCCTTGAACCTCATACAAACTTTAAGAAAGGATATTGAGGAAGAGAGTGATGGTGATGATACCTGATGTTTACAATACTAAAATGCTTTCAAGACCAGACCGTTTCATACGTTTCTCTAATCTGAGTCCCTTAACATGTAGTCTGAATATTGTAGTACACCAGTTTGTTTCTTTGCACTTATAGAAAAAAAAGCTGAGTAACAGAGCTGTCACAAACATTTCCCAAGGTCACTCCTCTTGTGCCAAAGCCACATATGAATCTAGATTTTCAGTTCAGGAAATTATGTTGCAATAAAGGGTTTTCTTCTCACTGTATTTGAGCTCTATGTCTCCACACTCAAACAAAAGTAATGACAACACATGCTGTTTTTCAAATTCTCATGTGTATCACAGGCTGGGATAAACACTTTACATGCATTTTTTCCCTGTACCCTGTATAATAACCTCATGAGTTTATTCTAATGTCCATTTTACAGATCAAAATATTGAGACAAGCATGTGAAAGATCCAGGATTCAAATCCAGATGGGATGATTTTTAAATCCAGGCCCTTAATTCCAATTGTAACTATTCTGAGTTAAGCAACCTCAATTAGAAAATTTGGAGCACTCATCCCCTTATTTGAACTAGAGGATCTTTATAATCAAAATAATTTTCAAGTAATAATTATATTTCAATTTGGGCTTCAAATATAATTATAAGAAAAACACTGCATTATTTGTTCATTGCTTAAAATAATTTCAGTGCTCCATTTTACTTTCCATCTTGGTGGTGGGGGAAGACATATAAATTTTAATATCCAGAATATGTCAAGGTTATCCTCAGGACTGTGATCCATGGTCATGCTTGTAGATTTCCCTGTCCCTCCAAAATTACAGTGGAAATAACCAATGGTAACAACAACAACAAAAAAAGAAAAGTATAAAAGTGGTGAGAAAGTTAGAAAATTGTATTATCCCCAAGCTAGAAGCATGTCAGAACTTATATACGATATACATAAGGAGAGGTTAGATTGAGCCAGGTGTGGTGGCATACACCTGTAATTCCAGTTCTCAGGAGACTGAGACAGGAATATCACAGGTTTGAACCCAGTCTCAGCAACTTAGCAAGGCCCTCAGCAACTTAGCAAGACCCTGTCTCAAAATAAAAACTAAAATAGGGCTAGGGGTTTGGCTAGAGGTAGAACACCTCTGGGATCAATCCCTAGGAATACACCAACAAAATAAATAAATAAAAGAAAAAGACTTTAGATTGAAAGAAAAGCCAATCAATTTATTATTCCTAACACATACACTAAAAGCCCAGCAGTAAAATAAATGGACAAGATCACAGAGGATTATCAATGTCAAGTGCTAGTCTAGACACAAGGGGTGGAGTTGAAAGGAAGACTCATGTCAGTCATTCAGGGCCAGACCTCAATACCACGTCTGTCTTCTGTAAATTCACTAAGTTAATAAGTTCACAGGCAGATGAAATACCCTATGGCCTTCCATCTAACTTACTGTTACAGGGTCGATTCCCCTGGAAGCAGATTCAGAGACAAAGCCTAGTGTGTAGGATATTTATTAGGAAATGCCCTTTGAGGACAGCATCTGTAGAAGGAATAGGAAGGACAGCAAATCATGCAGTGGGAGAAGCTGAGCTGCAATGAAGGCCCAATTATAGATGTGGTAAGACCCAATGGGAAGCTCTGGAGCTGAACTGTTTCTTCTGAGTCGATCCAAGGTGAGTCAAGATGGCCAGGCCTTTCCAAACCCACATCACTGAGTCACTAAATGTGGGTGTTCGGGGGGAAGGGCTGTGGCCCTGGATATCATAGATATGCAAAATTAAGGCAATCGCTGAAGGGGCTGATACCCGAAGGCAGCCTGCTGACCATGCTCCCAGAATAAAGGAACACAGGTCCTTCCATGCAGGAAAATCTGGAACTCATCACAGTGTTCACAGTGACTCAGGGCATGACAAGATTACTATATTAAGTGGGGGAAAAAATAAAACCATTTTCTGATGAGAATAGGCATCCTGATTACAGAAGGGAATGTAGAATCTGCGGTGACTGACAAGGAAGAAAGGCGCAGTGGCCCTGAGATGCAGCTCTCTGCCACAGCTGTCTCCGTCTACAGCTCTACTCTACTGTGCTGATAGAGGCCACAGAACTAAAACTCTAGAAAAAGAAAATTTCAGAAGAGCTAATGATCCAGCGATACCACTCCTGGGTATCTTTCCAAAGGGACTGAAACCAGAATATTATAGTAATGCATACATATCCATGTTTATATTAGCACAGCTCATAATAGCCAAATTATGGAACCAACCCAGGTGTTCACCAACAGCTGAATGGATTACAAAATTATAGGATATATACATAATGGAATTCTACTCAGCAATAAAGAACAAAATTAGGTCATCTTCAGGAAAATGGATGGACCTGGAGAACATTGTGTTAAGTGAGCTTAGCCAGTCACAAAAAGTGAAGGGTCATATGTTTTTTCTAGTATTTGGGAGCTAGGGAATAATTGGATTACATGAGGGACTTTAGAAAATGGAGAAGAAACCCAGGTGGAGCAATGGAGAGGGTTTAGGGGAAGTTGCTGGGGGGAGAGAGTGGGAGAATTAATAAAGGAAACACTTCCATTGATGTTATATACATATGTGAGAATACCAATGCCAATCTCAATATCATGTATGGGGAAGGGGGGAGCGTTGAGGGAGCCAGGGGAAAACTCATCAAGTGCTGTGTGCATGTATGTCACTATCACTATGAACTACATCATGATGCGAGACTATGGTGCATCATTAAAAGTATAAAAACAGCTGGGCATGGTGGCGCACGCTTGTAATCCCAGTACTTGGGAGGCTGAGATGGGAGGATCCAGGTTCACAGCCAGCCTCAGCTACTTAGTGAGGCCCTCTGCAACATAGTGAGACCCTGTTTCAAATAAGAAATAAAAAATAGGGCTGGGGGTGTAGCTCAGAGGTAGAATGCCCCTGAGTTCAATCCCCAGTACTGCAAAAAAAGTATAAAAATGAATTAATTAATTAAAAAATGAAAAGAGCCAAGCTTTCCCATTCTCTTTCTTTGCTAATATAAAATATTAGGAAAGACAGTCACAAATATGATAGACTTTCTCCTACTTCCCTAATAGTACAAAAATCTACAGATTATCTTGTGGAAAGAAAAAAAAAGCACAAAGCACAATTCACCTAAAGAGATTCAGAGATTTTTAAAAAAGAGGACATATCTTAAGAACAAGAGCAAATATAAGACAATGCAGCAGAGTTGCTGTGAGGAACACTAGGAAGTTTGTACTGTCAAGGAAATCTGAGAAGATACTGGATTTATGAATGGGGAGAAAGTGAGATTAGAAATGTGATAGATAGGAAAACACAAAGGAAAATTTAAAAGTGAAAAAATGCCGAGTAATGGGCAGTAAAGAAAACGTATAGCAAACCAATTTATGGAACCGAAGAGCAAGTTGAAATTTATTAAATTCAGCATGAAACAATGAAAACATAACTAGGAAGAGAGAAAGAAGTGAAAAGCTAGGACAGATACCACAGGCACCAACTGAAATTTCAAAAATAAAGGGTGGAGCTACTGATAAAAATATTAATTAAGGAAATAGTAAAAAAAGAAAATTTGTACACCAAAATGTCTTTTTTTTGTGGTACTGGAGATTGAACCCAGGGGCATTCTACCTCTGAGCTACACCCCCAGCCCTGTTTTTTATTCTTTATTTTGAAACAGGGTGTCACTAAGTTGCAGAGGGCCTAAGTAGCCAAGGCTAGCCACAAACCCGGATCCTCCAGTCTCAGCCTCCCAAGTACTGACCAAAATATCTTTGATGTTTATTTGTTTTTCTCATCTATATTTTATGATTTTGATACTGTATACATGTATTAATTTCATGGCAAAAGCAGTAAATGCTCTGCAGAAGAATATTCAAAGGAGTTAAAACCTTAGATGCTGTCAGTTTTTCTTCTATGATTTCCCCATGTGCTTGGACGAGAGAAGGCAACCAGAGCCCAAGAGCATTTTTATATACATTCTTAGCATTGTGTTTCAAAGATTATTCTCCTGTCAAGAAAATTTAAGATCAAAATTTTCATATCCTATTGCTAGAACCACTCATTCAATGTGTCACCTTTAATCTGTAGTTCTCCATCTGCCTGAAATTGTGTAAACAGTATTAAAAAGTTGGCCTTTTAAAATCTATATTCAAACCCTTTCTGTTGAGGCCATATTGTTAACCTCCTGTTTCAGTGTATATTTATTCTTTTGTTTCTCTTAGACCCTACTTTTAGAATTAATGTTCATACACTGTATCATTGAGCATTTTGGTCCCTAGAGTAGGAAGGTCCTGTTCTCCTCATTATTCTGTACTGATTGAGGATCTGAGGACTGAGAGCAGAACTATGATAGTGTAGTGTTTTGTGTGTAGTTTTTTTGTGAGTGTATGGTACCTGGGATTGAACCCAGGGGTGTTCTACCTCTAAGCTACACCCCCGGCCCTATTTTTTATCCTTTATTTTGAAACCGGGTCTCATGAAGTTGCGGAGGCCTCACTAAGTAACTGAGGCTGGCCACGAACCCGGATCCTTCGGTCTCCGCCTCCCAAGTACTGGGATTACAAACCTGAGCCACCACGCCCGGCTCTTGTGTGTAGTTTGAACAAGCGCATTTACAATAACTCTTGTCTAATACTGTGTGCTTTCCACTTTCTTAATTTCAAACCAGCCCTTCAACTATTTTTTCAAGATCACTTTGTCTGCCTATCATTAGTTATGTGGGGAACATAACACATATAATAAATACATGGTACATTTCTATCCGGTCACCAAGACACTGATTCTTAACTTGGGTTTATATTCTCATCCGCACAAGAAGGTTTTCTTTCCTGGCTTCCATGTTTTCCCATCTACCATGGAAGCTCTTTTTATTTTTTCACAAATTCTGTCTAGTTACTCTCCTATGCTGCTGCAAATATTACTAGCAATTATTTCATCCTGTTTTATCTTTTAGAATGGAAGAGTTAAACTAATCGGAGACATTGTGCTACAAGTAAATCTATAAAACAAAGGATGTTGTTTCAACTGAGGGCCTTTGAAAATTAGCAAACGATGAAAAGCTCTGGAATTTTAGGCCACAGGTAGCCAGAGTTGAAACCTTCGCTCCCCATTGCTGCCATGTGCCTTGTATTTTCCTTTAAAAGTCAGAGACTTCTATGAGATTCCAGAAAATAAAACCCATATTTCACTAATATATTGCTCTTTCACCATTATGAACACATTCCCTTTAAGGTGCTAGGAAAAAAAAATTAAACCTCCAAGCAGTTGAATCAGTTTTCAATAACTTCATTTACCTACAAAAGCAACTTATTCACCTAGTGTAAAGAATTAAGGCTCTCTCCTCTCTCTGTCATTCTTCTCCTTTCTTATTAAAAATTACTTAAGCAATACCTTATTTGATACAGAAAAGGAATAGAGGGATCTGATTTAACTGACAAACCAATTCAAATCAATATAAAAATAAAACAGTCATCATTAGCTGGCAAGATCTGATTTTAAGAGATGAATCAACTTTTCAATTTTAAAATGAAATAACTTTCCCAGAGAAAAAAATAGAAGTACTACACAAATGATAGAATGGGTGGACTTAAGCTAATTTTTTTTTTCTGTGCATGTATCGCTTTTCCAGTAAGCCTATAAATATACTAAGTTCAAAAGAGTGGTTTCAATGCTGTTGGTCCTTCTGTTTAGAGCTGCTCTTTTTTGGCTAGTACAATGCGATGCTTAAGTACCCTTTGCTAGAGGAAGACACTGACACAGATATGAGTCTCCAAGAGGGAATTCCCATCCCTCGGTGACAGGAGCCATGCGTATATCAAATCTAATGACACAGCTCAGACAATAAAACATATGTTCCAGGAGCACGTTTAATTAGGACAGGAGCTGTTAGTGTGCATGAGAGCAGAGCTCTCTTAATTAATGGCAGAGTTTCTCTGTGGGCTTCATGGAGTTGGTTTTCATGTGATTAGAAAAGATCTGTCACCCACATTATTCCATCACATTTCTGTCCTGTTATCAAGACACTCTTTACTTGGCTTTGGGGTTTCAGTCACATAAGGAAAGGTTTTCTTTCCTGGCTTCTATACTTTCTCATCTACCATAGAGGTTCTTATGTTTTTCTCCAAATTCTGGCTCTTCTGCCATACTGCTGCAGACATTACTAAAAGAAGTTATTTGAAAGCTCTGGCAGATTCAGTTAAAGCTCCCTCTTGAGCTTAATTGAAAGCATGCACATTTATAAGTTGAGAAATGAAAAAATATTTTAAAGTAGTCTTGGCATAAATTCGAGAGATTTGTAGGGATGCATACACGAGAGATTATATGTAATATGTAAATAAAATGAGAAAACAAATCTACTTTACAGATATACCTACAGATAGGTTATTGACCTTTTAACTTTTATGTTTTTCAACATTGAGGGGCTCTCAATATTTACCTGAATGAAGTTTATTTCATACAGCTTTTGACTGTTTGAAAAAAATAATTCAATTTTTTATTAGTAATTGAACAAAATTTGCAAACCTTTTGATGATGGAGGATTTCCCCCAAATTTATATAATCTAAGCATGTTCTGCAATCAAGTGATTTTTATTAGCCACTTTTACAATATGGTTAACATGCCTTGGCCTCCAACTCTGTATCCCTGTCTCCTGGCATAATACCACTTACATTATAATGCCTACTCTTCTTTCTAACATGTAACTCATGAACAAGTGCAATTAGCTATCCCTTGAGTTGCTATTGATTTTAGCCTGGCAAGTACACTCCGAGAAACCCTTGGATGTCTTGGGAGATGGAAATCATTTGCATACCTTGAAATGCTGGTTGAAGATGAATGGGGAGATGAATATGAAAATGACTGTGAGAACTCAATGGAGTTGGAGACTTTTATTTAAACTGCTACGCTAAGGAACTGAGAAATCTAACTTCTCCATCATCCATCACTTTTTCTTTTCTTTTTTTTCTATGAAGTAGATACATAATTAGTTGGCATTGCCCAAAACACAGCACACACATTAGCTGATTGACTTTTATAAATGGTAATTATCTTGCAGTTGAACAATGGAAATGAAGCTAAGCCTTAACTTGTTACACCTGCTGTAACACGGGAATGAGGCAAACATAGATATAAGTGTGGTGAAGAGGAGAAAAGGAAAAGGAGTGTGTAGGAAACACCTACAAAGGTGTAGGAAACACCTACAAAGGATGGTTCAGGGAACAGTTTTATTTGGGTAAGTAGAGCAATTCACAAGCTACTGGTAAATTCCTATTGAAGATTGTATATATTCATAATCCAACAAGGAAACACGTAGGAAACTGTAATTGGGGGAACAAGGACCCCCTAAAATTTGATGCAAAATAATGTTTGCATTTATTCACTCCATGAATAATGGAGTCATTATTCATGAATGAGCCAAGAATGAAGATTGATATTAGTAAATTCTGTGGCCACTAGACACAGATGGCAAGTGAGCATTTGAACTATGACCTGTCTGAATGGAGATGTGCCTACAAGTAAAGGAATACATACTGGATTTTTAAAATGAGATATTTTACATTTATACCATAAAATGCTAAATATCTCATTACTAACCTTTTTTTACTGATGATCTTTCCAGTATATATTCCAATATTAAATTTTATTTCATCTGATTTATTTGGTCATTGTGGCTAGTGGAAAATATGAAATTCCATCTGTGATCCACATTTGTCACCCATTCTCCTTCTATTGGACAGCATTCATCTAGAGTTTTCCCGAATTTCACAGATTACATAGTCTACAACAGAGTAAGAACCAGAGACTCACAGCGTCTCTTCATGTAAAGAAATAGTTATTCTGGATGTATGTCCTATCGCAGAAGTGGAAAAAGACTTGCTAAATATATCCAATCTGTGAAAAATGTGGAATCTACTTTGTCTTTGTCAGGAAGCTTAAAAATCTGTGTTTTTTTCATTAAGAATTTAAAACTGATTTCCGATATATCAGGCTTTTTTGAGAGCATGTGTGCTACTCAAGGAAAATCTCTGTAGGAGGAAGATGCATGGAAGAACTCCTGCATGGGACTGGGTGGGGCGGTACTTATCAGGGGCTGAGCTCCAAACACCCAACCGCCAGCCTTTTGTACCTCCCTGAACTTGGACCCCCCAGAGGTTACCCCATCATTTTCTGTCTCCCTGCTCGTCCTGCTTTGAAGGAGTTCTCTCCCCTTGTTTGCCAGGAGTCCACATAGGCTCACTTACATACATTATTGACTTGATGAAGACAATCAGTGCCATGCTCCTGGGATATTTTTTCTCAAAGCAAAGCGAAAAATTTGTATTTATTCATCAGTAATTTTATCATTAATACTTTTCCTAGCTGCCTCTTGGATGTCATAGAGAGAGAGAGAAAGAGTAAAAGAGTAACTACTTTAATAGAATCTGAACCTTAAATAATGCTGTGGAGGTCAGGTGTAGGTAAACCCACATAAAACTGAAAGGAGCCGGGCGTGGTGGGGCACGCTTGTAATCCCAGTACTTGGGAGGCGGACACCGGAGGATCCAAGTTCGCAGCCAGCCTCAAATACTTAGTGAGGCCCTCGCAACTTCGTGAGACCCGGTTTCAAAATAAAGTATAAAAAATAGGGCCGGGGATGTAGCTCGGAGATAGAATGCCCCTGGGTTCAATCCCCGGAACCGCAAAAATAAAAAAATAAATAAAAAGAAAAAGAAAAAACTGGAAGGAAGATTCTCTTGGTAGACATTCACTAGGATAGGAAATAGGGTTCATAGGATTAGAACTGAAGAAATACTAAATCAATAGAATACTCTCTTCTTTTTACATTTGTCTTTATCCTTCCAAACAAGGTGTAAAACGTCCAGTCTTCCACAGTATGATCATGCCAACCTGGACTCCACTGTCATATACTTTTCCCTCTTTACTCCCTTCTTTACTTTTTTTCTTTTTAATAAGGAGAATTGTTTTCAAACAATGAAGATTTCAAAACTTTTCATAATGGAATACTGGATCTGTAAGTATGTTTCATAGTGGGAGTTAGATCAGGGAAAGATGGACAGATTGACTGATTGGCTGACTGCATTTATTAGAATGATCCAGAAGCCCCCGCTGGTTGTAAGATTTCTTCTCATTTTCCATTATGTAACTACTATATGTGATAGTGCATGTATATCAAATATATTACACATGTATAATTTTTCCTATATAACTGAGGAACTAACTATAATATTTGTTTGTTAAAAAGCAGCCTAGGAGGTGGAGACCAGAGGATCCGGGTTCGTGGACAGCCTCAGCTCCCTCTCTCTCTCTCTCTCTCTCTCTCTCTCTCTCTACCTAGTGAGGTCCTCTGCAACTTTGTGAGACCTGGTTTCAAAATAAAGCATAAAAAAAATAGGGCCAGGGGTGTAGCACAGAGGTAGAACGCCCCTGGGTTCAATCCCCAGTACCACACACACAAAAAAAAGCAGCCTGAGTTGATTCAGAGACAGAGGTAAATGGATATTATTGTCAGTTTCACACTGTGTACAACCTGCTTATGTTACTAGAAAATAAATTAAAATAATATGTCCAATGTGGACTCACTGTGTCACGTTTTCCCCACTTCTACCACCCCTTGATTATTATATCTTCATCCTTTTCCATAATCAGTGTTTCTTGGAAACTTTATTCACTCTTTTAAAGTTATTTTCTCTCTGTGTCACTTTCATTTCTTCATCAAACTAAACATATCCATGTACTTTATAAAACATCTTTATTGAGGTATAACAGATATGCAAAGAAATACATGTATTTAATGAGTACCATTTGATGAGTTTGGACATATGCAAACACCCATAATACCATCACGACCATCAAGGCATTAGAAATATCTGACAACTCCCCAAGTTTCCTTGTGTCTCTTGTGTGTGTGTGTGTGTGTGTGTGTGTGTGTGTGTGTGTGTGTGTTAAGAGCACTTAAAATGAGATCTATCTTCTTAAATTTGCAGTGCACAATACATTAACTAGTACTAGGCTGTAAGGCGGACCCCTGGAATATATCAGTCTAGTATTTTTTAACCTTTATACCCACTGAGCAACAACTTTCATTTCCTCTACCCCAAGCTAAAGGCAACCATGATTGTCTTCTCTGTTTCTACAAGCTTGGCTATGGTAGCTACCTCATACAAATGGAATCACCATAGTATTAGCCAGCAATCCCACTCATTATCCAGTACTATCCAGCAATCCCACATCTGATCGCATATCCAAAGGAACTAAATAAAATCAGGATTCCCGAAGCCTTCAGTCTCCTGTTCACTGCAGCATTATTCCTAACACCCAAGACATGAAAACAACACAAGTGTCCATTGACAGATGTGCGGATAAATACGATGTGGTATAAACATGCAAGGGGATATTATTGGGCATTAATCAAAAGAGAGAAATCCAATTGTTTGTGACAACATGGGTGAATCCAGTATACCATGCTCAGTGAATAAAAGTGGTCACAGCAGGACAGATACTGCATTCATGTACTTTAAAACATATCCTTTAAGCAGGGCATGGTGGCACACGCTTGTAATCCCCCAGTACTTGGGAGGCTGAGACAGGAAGATCACAGGTTTGTGGCCAGCCACAGCTACTTAGTGAGGCCTTCTCCAACTTAGTGAGACCCTGTTTCAAAATAAAGAGTAAAAAATAGGGCTGGGGGTGTAGCTCAGAGGTAGAATGCCCCTGGGTTCAATCCCCAGTAACACACACACACACACACACACACACACACACACAATATATATATAGTGTGTATATATTTGTATACATTTTTATGTATATCCTTTAAAATGTGTGTATATATGTACTTTAAAGAAAAGTACATTGGGGCCAGGAGTGGAGGCACATGCCTGTAATCACAGTACTTGGGAGGCTGAGACAGGAGGAACTCAGGTTCAAGGCCAGGCTCAGTAACTTAATGAGACACTTAGCAACTTAGTGAGATCCTGTTTAAAAAAAAAATCTCGAACTAGAATGACCTTGGGGTTCAATCCCCAGTACCAAAAACAAACAAACAAATAAACAAAAGCACATTGGCATGCACTTAGGCATTGCAGTAAATTTAGACAGAAGAAATACCTTATTTTCTTTGCTCATTATAATACAGATGAAATACTTTTTAAAAAATATCTCTATTCCAGTTGTTACTTTCTTATTTTCATGCACAGTAGTATATACACTTCTCAATTTTTTAAAACACAAATTATTTTATATCAACACTACACTTTCTTTTAATGGAATGTCACCAAATTGGAATAGATACCATACAACAAATCCCAAAGCTCTGATCAGACCTAGACCCCAGCTGCCAGCATTTCCCATTTATATTTATTTGTTTATTTATTTATTTATTTATTTATTTATTTATTGTGGTACAGGGGATTGAACTCAGGGGCATTCTACCTCTGAGCTACATCTCCAGACCTATTTTTATTATTTATTTTGAAACCGGGTCTCACTCAGTTACGGAAGGCCTCACTAAGTAGCTGACACTGGCCGTGAACCTGAAATCCTCCTGTCTCAGCCTCCCAAGTACTGGGATTACAAGCGTGCTCTACCATGCCAGGCTTAGCATTTCCCATTTAGAATTCTGCACCAGCTTCACCTTGGGTGCATCAGTCTATTTTGTCTGGACAAAACTCTAGTACATGGTATTTTCCATTCCATCCCACTTTGGGCTGATGAACCAGGAAGCTTACACTCATTTCAACCAGCTTCAGTTCCAGGGCACTCCAGTCCGGAGCGTGGTAAGCAACATGAAAGGAGGAAAAGGTTTAAAAAACAAAAGCCAGCTCTTGCTCTCTCTATGAGGGGCATAGCCCCAAAGAAGGACAGTCATAGGGAGTGAAGACATAGAAAGTGAATATCCACCCTTGTCCACAGTAGTAATCATGTCAACGCAGACAAGACTTTCATTTTTCATTAAGAATTTTTCTTTATTTTACCCAAATTGGTATCTCAAATGGATAAACCTGTCCAGACAAGCAAGAAGGAAAATTTAACCAACATTTAGAATAATGCAAAGAAGAAAGTTAGAAACTAAATGTAGCTCAGGTGTCTCTGGTTAAATTCCTTAGTTAATGGTTTGGCTTTAGATCACCCTCCTTACATAATTCCTTCTGAGAATGGCCAAAGGAATTCACAAAAGTTATCTAATTTGGGCCTACAAAGGACCCCAACAGATGTCCTCTTAGACATCATATGGAACCTGTCATTTGACCCCACCAGAAGGCAGAGAGCATGGCATTAAGAGACCGCCATCTTGCCACGGTACACCCACACTTGCCATGGAAACTTGGATGTATTTTTTCACTTTTCTGTGCCTTAGTTCCTGCATTCATGACCTAGGGAGGAATTATAACTTCAGGAATTTTCTGTGTGAACTAAATAAGCTAATACATGGGAAGCACATGGGAAGCGAGCTGGGTAGGTGCCATTCATTATATTTCCTCTGTTCAAACTCCATTCTCCTTAATTAATATTTACTGTCAGATTCCCTCTGCCTTCCAATTGGCACCAAGTCATCATAACCTGTAATGCTCACATATGACCTCCTCTCCATTAGAACCAATACTGAACTTTCTAGAGAAAGAATGTTGACGCGTGTCAGACCAGTGCTGTGCTCTTCACAGATGAGATGTGTTGCCTCTGGGCTATGGAAGGATGGGACAGAATGCCCACCCTCTCTGTAATAGTTGGTCACATCCTTACAGGCCAGGCTGCCTTGCTTCATAGGTACATAAAGTCCCCATTGAAGTTAGCTCTCTGAGTATTTTGCATAGCGCTTAAGTTTGAAAAAATATAAGAAATACTAATATACTTTAATGCGAAAATAAAGCATCATTTTCTCCCATCTTAAAAGCCAATATAAATACAGTTATTATCATGAAAAAAGGATGCAGAATTGCTTTTTTTTTTACTGACTCAACGGAAAGGGCTACATGCCTTATTTAAAAAGCTGGGTTTTCATTTCATGATAAGAAATGTTTTTATATCACTTTCCAGGTATAATATTCCTTTGAGCAAAAAGGGAATTACAGGGTTAATGGGCTCCATCTCATTAACACTAAGCCTTATAAATGATTTTAGATTTTACCTAGGGGAAACATAGCAAATGTAAACTGTCAACTCATATGTATGCATCCAAAAATCTCAATCAAGCACTGTGAAATCTTGTCAGGAAAAATAATTATCCTCTTGATTTAAAGAGTGCATTTTTTGTCCCAAGTGACAAAGGAAGCATTTAATTACTAAAAGCTTATAGTGGCTCACAGTTAGCATCTAATTTACTTAATCACACCAAATATGTTGCAAGACATTGTGTTTAAGATACCTTAGAACTTTCACAATTGTTTCACAGGAGGTTAGGATAAATTATTATTATTCCCAGTATTTTTAAATTACTGAAATTATGATACATATCAATCAACCCCAGATGCAGAGAAGTTGTGGGGTGGTGCAAATGGTTGTGGGTTGGCTTTGTGAAGACTTGGGGTGTAGACCTGGCACTCCCATGAAAGTCATGACATTGGCAAAGCCATTTAGTTTTTTCTTTTTCTAATTTCCATGTCTAACAACTTTAGATTTCAACTAAATCTACCATATAATCTTAGAAACAAATTATTTATTTAAGAGTTTTCTTTATCTACTCATGGTTTTGTGCACTTCGTACTTGAATAAAAATAAAAAAATATAAAATGCAATTGAACAATTGGAGATCCGGTCAATCTTACAATTACTCAAATAATTTGAACTAAAATGTGTGACAATTTCTAGGTTTTGACAATGAGATTTACAATAGACAAAGAAAAAAGGGTCATCATGATCCTTATGGGCACAGACATAGAAAAATGGGCACATTCTTACACTGCTGGAGTGTAATTAATAAAGTATTTAGGATGATTGCCAAAATGAATGGAAATAAATGAAAATAGGCATTTAATACAACTATTTCCATGTATAAGAATTTATACTGAGATTAGAGATATATTAATAGGCATGAATTACATTTGTACTTAAGAATATTCAGCATATATTTGTTTATAATGGCAAAACAAAATACAAGACATGAAAACACAAATATAAAAGAATAGGAAATTAGTTACATGGATTTTTGTGGGACTCTGCACAAGGCAATTACAGAATATGTGTGGGTTTGGGGCTCAGAGAGCTTGGTTCGCTTCATAGTCTAAAAAATTTCCAGTATTATTTTCTTGTGCAAAATCCTTAACCATGCTAATACTGAAGTAGTTTCTGTCTGTTAATCTATAGTATCACTCCTGTTAAAGTGGATATAATAATGATATTTTGATCAGACTGTTATTCTGAGAGCTTAAGAAAATATGATTTGCATTGGGGCTGGTTCTATGAGGTCTCACTTTTAGTATAAATACATATATGGGCACTTCTAGATATTAAATAATAATAATTATGCAAAGTTATGTCAATTGACATGGAAGGTAACTCAAGTCATTAAGTCTAAATGAACTAAAATACATAACAGAAAAGTCTTATATAAAGTACAGTCTTATTTTAAATATAAATAGTAGAAGAGAATGAAAAACCTGTATATAATTTTATATATAATATAAAATTAATTTTATATAATTTTATATATAATTCTGTATATAATTTTGTATTTTGTATTTTTTAGCTTTTCCATAATATTCACAAATAATTGTTCAATTTTTATAGAGAAAAAGAATCTTAGTCTTTGCTAATGTGTATGTAAGCCAAAGGCCAAGTAAAACACTGATATTCATTGGGTTTTAAAGAAAAATAGAATTTGAATTGTACCTGATTACACCAAAATGTCTAAAAGATAAAGTATATATTTCTTAATCTGTGAGAAGTGACAAGGATAGAGTCAAACAAATAGAGTAAAAAATGTTAGGTTTTTGGACAACACAGGGATTGTGATAATCAAAGTGATTCTAAATTCTGCTATAAGCTTATAGAAATTTTGAATATTATATATATATATATATATATATATGTACACACACACACACACACACACACACATACACACATATATATATATAAATTTACAAGTGATGTGAGGAGAAACAAGAAGAGAGACCTTCTCAGGTGCTAGGGATGGAAAATAGAACTCTAAGGGAGCACAAACATGGGGCCTGAAATGTGGAGCTGTATTGGCGCTGGCCCTGTGGGCCCTGGTTCAGGACTCCCACAGTGGAAGAGGTAGAATTGAGCCCCTCCTGCGAAGCACAACATTTTAAAGGGCTGATCCATCTCTGAAGAAAGAACTATAAAAACCGTGTTCCTACTAGCTACCAGAAGCTTAACTTCTAAATTAAAAGAACCCCAGGCTCCCTTCAAGGTGCATAAAGGACTCCCCAAAGTGTTTATATGTGAACAAATGGGGAGCGATACATTAAATATGAGCCTTCATTTAAAATAATTGTAATTTATAAGCAGCATAAAAAACCTGAAGTACCATGAGACAACATGTTTAGGGAGTAGGAACACAATTTCAAAATAATGAAACAAGAGCTATAAGAATTTAAAATAATTAAGGAAATACTGGTAGGAATAGCAACTAGAGAAAGGGCACTATGTAAAAAAATGAAATATAGATGTGAAAAATTTCTAGTAATAAAATGAAAAGCTAAGTCTTTGAAATCAAGATTCATCCAAAGGAAAACAATTTAATAAATTATAACATATCCAAGCATGGAAGTTTGAATGGTACCAAAAAATGAATCAGATTTTGCATTTTAAAAGAGATAGTAAATAAAAAAAACAGAATGATACAAAATGATGCCAATAATATAAAATTAAAAATAGGCAAAACTATGTCATATATAATTTAGAAATACCTGTCCAGTATCAGTGACAACAAATGAATTTAAACATGAAAATTCAGGTTGAGGGAGGAAGATAGGAATTAGAGTGGTATACTATGGTGCATTCAATTTCATACCAATGCTTTCTTTGGTTTTTTACACATAATCCATATATAGCCTTCTAACTTCACTGAAATACCTAAAATGAAACAAAGAATAGTATTCTTTTACCTAACTTGATGCAACTATGACCCGACAAAAGCATGCTTACAACAAAAACACCCTCAAATATATAGAGAGAAATTCTCAGAAATGCTCTCTATGTGATAAATATCTGTGTGCTATTATTTCTCTGCTACTTCACTCATGATCCTTCTATGATGAATCAGTGAGGAGAGGTAGAATTATGTTTCGATAAAGAAACCGCAAATCTTAGTGGTTTAAAAATAAGAATGCATTTGCATATGCATCAAATGAGGTTTTCTGATCCATGTTTTCCTCAACTGGGACCCAGGCTAACAGACAATATAAAATGTTGACAGTCTAGACCTCAAAGGGAAGAGAAATAGAGAGCTGAGCACGGTCTCATAAATGCTTTAACAAGTCACTTCTGTTCATACTTCATTGACCACATCAAGTCTCACGGCAAAGCCTAACTCTAAGACATAGGGAGTCTGATATTCCTGTATTCTCAAATGTAAGAGGAACATGGATATAGGTGATGGCAGAGGTGTTTACCACAGTAACACATGATAGAAATTGAGATTTTTCAAATGATAATAATGTAAAAGGGTAAAACAAAAAGTACATTAGATGCTTCCACCCTGCATATTTTGTTAGTATATGTTTTTTTCCTAATTTTAGCGTCAGGATTATTTTCAGCTAATATTTGTTTACTTGTCTGAAATCAAGATTATATATGTACACATATATGGAGTTTTTTGCTGCTAGATGTTACAAGATGATTTTGTTTCTCTACTCTTTTCCTTGGCCAATATATAATTTTTTTTCATTTATCTCTCCCCACCATTACTAAGTAGTACTAAGAACATTGTGAATCCAGCTATTTCAGCAAGCTATTACAGAAATAGAATTATGTCTTAAGATATTTTCTACTTCTCAAAGAAAATAACCAAGAAATAAGACCAATTGGCCATTCATTAAATTTTATATTTTCCTCTTATAAAAGTTTATCTGGATTCAGTAATTTTAAAAATATAAATCTTATGAAAGAACTTAGTAAGAATATGACAAACTATTAAGGATAGGCTTGAATATTTAAATAATAAACACTTGAGCTAAAAAATTATAAAGGAATAAAACATACCCAAATAATAAAATAAGGTTAGACAGTTATTGTCTAGCAGGAAGGAAAGGTATGGATATATTCAATGCATGGTTAGATGATATTCCACAAACTGGTTCTATACTCCATGTCTACTTTATTTGTGCAGCAGGTAAGGGTATAAAGAGCTCCAAGAATATTCTTGAAGAAAAACAATGCTACTATAGTGTTTGCTTTAAAGCAGTATAAGCAAACCCTACTTTCAGTCATGGCCCATGTTTCCTGTTAACTCTTTCATTTCCTTTGACCTCCTCCCTGCCCTTCATCTGACTCCTTTCCTATTACACAATGCATATCTCCAACTATCTGTGAAAAGATAGGAAAATGTCATCACCATTTCATATATTTGGGCCTGAAGAATCCTGAACAGAATTCATTTATGAATGTATCATATATCTTGCTTACCAAGAATTCCATAGGGATAGAGATTATAGAGCTTTGAAAGAAAAGAGAAATCAGAATATATCATAAACTCATCTTTTTTTACTTTGCATTTCTCAAAGCGCTGTTCATTCAATACACTTTTTAGTTAAAGGAGTAGAAAGCAGTATCATATGTAGACAGGATATTAAGATGAAATAGAACCCTTTTTACTCTAGATAAAGGAGAGCCAAATATAATAACAGCAGAGGGGAATGTTTTAAAGCAGACGACAAATGAAAGAAACTTAGTCTAAATTTTGTTGAAGGTTTCTCAAGTATTGGGAGGGTAGATAGGAAGAAATGATAGCTTGAACAATGGAAATCGCTTCCATTACAAATGGGAAGAAAGTCCAAGAAGATAAAGGAAAAAATTAAATATATTAGTGGGGTATGGTGGTTCATGCCTGTGATCCCAGTACTTGGGAGGCTGAGAAAGGAAGACCACAGGTTGGAAGCCAACCTCAGCAACTTAGCAGGACTGTCAACAACCTAGTGAGATCATGTTTCAAAACAGACAAAAAAAGGGGGGGAGGTTGTGGGTGTAGCTTGGAGGTAGAATGTCCCTAAGTTCAATCCCCAGTACCAATAATAATAATAATAATAATAATAAATTAAATACATTCAATTAAAAAGGACAACACATGTGGGATTTCCTAAACATTTTTGTAAAGCAATGGATCATATGACCTGCTACCAAAGATGGGCAAATACTGCCCATCCAATAAAGGATGGTACTGCAAAAAGGAAGATAAGATCTTGATTAGCTAGAGTGCAGAGACTGACCTAGAAGTTCACATATCTAAACCTAGAAATCAATAACCATGCTCCAATTGAACTTCTAGGATCTGAAATTGGATTTGGTTTATTTCACTTATTTTGCCAGATCATAAAGAATCCAAAATGATATTGTTAAATGAATGAGAAATGAATACAGTGTCATTCCAAAGTGTAGTCAGTTCAGATTTGAAGGAAAGAAGGCATCCTTCGACTTTTCTCCTCCTGATCTCCTCATAGATTGCTAGACTGTCAGAGTTAGAAATGACCTTAGAATCTGACTCTCAATTCTAACATCTTCTATATTCTTCCAGTCTATATTTAGCCTGCTTGGGAATCTCACTTTAATAATAAGAAGTTGTCTACCTGAACCCTCAAGCTTAAGAGCAGTGGGTGCTTGGCAGACGGGGTAATTTGAATAGGATTTATTACCTTAAGTCCAAAATCAAGTACACTGTTCTACTGCGTACTCTGCTTTAGTGACTTATTGCTTTCTTCCTCTTTGATATAAACTTTTTTTTTTTTTTGTGGTACCGGGGATTGAACCCAGGGGAGTTCTACCTCCGCGCTACACCCCTGGCCCTATTTTTTTATACTTTATTTTGAAACCGGGTCTCACAAAGTTGCGGAGGGTCTCACTAGGTAGAGAGAGAGAGAGAGAGAGAGAGAGAGAGAGCTGAGGCTGGCCGTGAACCCAGATCCTCCGGTCTCTGCCTCCCAAAGTACTCGGATTACAAGCGTGCGCCACCACGCCCGGCTTGATATGAACTTTTCTCAGATGTTTAAGGTCAGTAATCGGGTTACTGGTTCTGGACTTTTGAGACTCCCATCCTGTTTATCAATGCCTCTTCACCTCTTCCACCCATTACTTAAGATACAATTATTGACCTTTTTTAAAGTATGCATCCAGATTGTAAAAATAAGGTGACAAGTGATTCCAGTTGGCCTGAGACTGGGGGGTCTCCTGAGGTACTTGGCATTCAGTACTATAATTGGCAGTTTCGTGTATATAAGAAAAAGTTAGTCACTTGACAATGTACACATTTTCCTTGTGGTTCAGGAGAGGAATTCTTCTACATATGACTTTCATCTCTTTCTCTTTTCCTAACAATTCCTCTGGAAAATATGTTAATGACCAAATCAATAATCAGGCAGTAGGAGGAGGAAGGAATGAGAAATAAGCAATTGAGTTCATTTGCAGTTGGATTGTCAGAACCAATGTGATAAAAAAATAATAGATGCGTTAACCTACTGTGCTATGAATTGTGACATTTAGGAAACTGATTTTTCTATTGGTTTTATGATATATTTTGGCGATTCTACTGGTCCAGTCATTCCCAAGTCTGGGACATCTGCATTAGATTCATGATGCACAAACAACAGTAGAAAATTATTTAATTCATGTCTTGTAGAATAATTTCTTGTGACCATACATAGAAAGCAAAAGCATTTTTTTTTCTTTATCCAACCTGTGAGAACAGAACCCATGGATATACTTCCCAAACTACTCTTCCACTTCTCACCAGGTTCTGTGCCAAAGTGCCCTTCTCCCTTTAAGTGCTTCAAAGTTCTCTCCCACCTCTTTAGGACATCTCAAGGTGCTGAGATCTACCTCTTTTTAATGAAAGTATTTCTGCTTTGTGTCTGCACGTTCCCATGAAGTAGAGTTCTGAAGGATAAACTTGCCAAATCTGAATCCTTCCTATGACCTTCATGGCCTAAAGGATTTTTATGATCAGGATCAACATTTTCAAATACGCACCGCAGCCCCCACCCCAGGCAACATTGGGAGTAGATGATTTCTTAAGGACTTCATTTCAGCAAAACCTTTAGCTGTGTTTTTTATGAATTTCCACCCCCCCTTCCATATTTATTGTCAGGTGACTACACTGATGCTCCGGGTTCGGTTCTTTACCTAGTACCTTCTGGTTTTTTCCCTTCCAGTTAGCTGTCTCCAAGACTCATGAGAAAATTTACTGTTGATTAGAACTAATAAAATGCCCTTTGGGGAACTTCACTGTCATGGGAGTTCTAAAGAAGAAAGACCCTTTTAGATGTTTATATATGCTTGTCTATTGCTTTGTCAATAACAACCTCATGCAAACTACATAAGCTAAAATGTATAAAGAACGTGGAAGAGTGTCTGACACATAGCTCAAAAGATGTCAGCTAGCCAGGCGTGGTGGCGCACGCTTGTAATCCCAGGACTTGGGAGGCGGAGACCAGAGGATCCAGATTCGTGGCCAGCCTCAGGTACTTAGTGAGGCCCTCTGCAACCTTGTGAGACCTGGTTTCAAAATAAAAGAATAAAAAAATAGGGCTGGGGGTGTAGCTTGGAGGTAGAACACCCCTGGGTTCAATCCCTGGTACCGCAAAAAAAAAAAAAGATGTCAGCTATTATTAACTGCTATAGCTTAATATTATAGTATAATGAATAAATATTTTCTTATATAAATAGTTCCATTGCACTATAAAATATAGAAATTACCTGGAATTGTTCTGCTCAGAATAACCATTTTCAGTGTTTTAGTGAATGATATATGTACATTTAAAATCATATTATGCATAAGTTTTAACACTCCTTTTTCATTGTCTCATTATTTCATATATTCGTTTAATGACTGCTGAGTCTTTTCTCGTGTAGCTAAAAAAATGGTATTATTAATGCATCCCTGAATAATGAATAGAAATTGTTTCTAACATTTTATTATTCTGAACACATTTTGTCATCGACGTTCCTTTACCTTAGCTTTTCAGTAAAGGGTTAATAATTTCCTTAAGATCAAGTTCTACAGAAAAATCTCTGAGCCAAAGGGCACAGTCTTAAAATATGTGATTCATATTATAAAATTTCTTTTAAAGAAGTTGTGGTCAATTTATATACATATCAGTAGTGAAAACATCAAGTTCTCTCAAATATTTACAAATATATATAGATATCCATAAACATGTATAGATTTATAACTATTGATTTAATCTTTTACAAATAATTGTATTTTGCTTTTCTGTATTTTAAACATTATTTTACTTTTTATTTTTATTTATTTATTTTGGTACTGGGGATGGAACTCAGGGGCATTCTACCTCTGGGCTACACTTTCATTCCTTTTAATTTCGTAATTCTTTGAAACAGGGTCTCGCAAAGTTGCTAAGGGTCTCGCTAAGTTGCTGAGGCTGGCTTTGAACCTGCAATTCTCCTGTCTCTGTCTCCCAAGGACTCAGAATGCAGGCATGCATCACCACACCAGCCTTTAAACATTCTTTTAAAAATTATTTTTGCATAATTCAAAAACATCTTTGAAACTCAGTGATGAAAATGCATAATGAAGGCAAGGAAATGCTATAGGCAAAAATCTAAGAATGATTGAGTCAGCAAGTGGTACAGAGACAAAACCTAGGTATTTAAATATCATGCCTAGAACTTTTACAATTTCAGCAAGCAGAATTAACATGTCAGTAGGTACATTTCTTGAAATATAGTAGTAGTGGCTAGGATCACTCTATTTTAGGAAATCTAATTTGGCATTGAACCTTAGGTAGTCAATGAAGTCAATGAACAAAGTCGGAACCAATGTACTTACAAATGTCCTGAGTCAGTGATCTTCGAAATATTTAACTTGTCCCCTTGTGTGTTGCTTGGAGTTTTGCTGAATGGTATTATGTGAGGTTTCGTAATTGTTGGTTCAGTTGATTGACAAGCATTACATTGAGTAAGTAATTACTTGTCATTCATCAGTATTTCAAGAAGACTGTGTGGTTAAGTTGAGAGTAAAGTCATTTAAGGTTTAGGGGTTTAATGTTCGATTTTCCATTGATTTATGTCAGGTTTTACTCTATTAAAAAAGTTAGACCATAAAACTGTCCTAATAGGGATGATTCGGGCTTCAGCTGGAGGGGAAGAAAATGCGCGTAAGAGCCAACTTGTTTTATTACTAAGACAAGACTGATTTCTTATCAGCATAATCACCTTACATCCAGAATGCTGGTTTCAATGCAGTCAAAATTGAAAAGCATTTGGGCTATGGACTTAGAAAACTAATTATTTTAAATCATTGGTTTCTCTGTTGTTTAGGAAAACAAAAGTAAAATTTCACCAAGAAACAAAATTGTTTTTCAGAACTATCTGAATGTGTTGCATAATGCTGAAACAGAATTGTTTCCTCAAGGTTTGTATCCCAGAGCTGAGTAAAAATTATTATGAAAATATAGATAGCAAAGAAAACAAGACAGTTTATTAAAATTGCTAAGATTATCTTTAGTATTGGGTATCAAAGCATAAGAAGTTAGCATCAGAAAATACATCAGAGGCAATATGAAAGTATACAGGAGAGTGTGCTAGGAACCTTGTTGGACCATTGTAGTTTCTTGCAAATAAGGATTACAGCTTCGGTGGCAATGACAAACCCGATTCTGAGTCCCAGGAGAGTCTTCTGGGAAGACTACCTTTCAGAAATGGAGAATAGTAGCATGTAGCAGAATAAACCATATGGCATCCCCACTGGCCTATCTATCTCTCAACCAATCAATGAACCTCTCTGTCTCACCCCCTCCCCTTCCGCCCTCCATCTATCTCATACTTTAAAGAATACAGAAATACAGTCATAAAATCTAATGACCTATGTATGCATCCTGGCTCTCTTGCATTCATTATTTGTAGGACCTGTATAGTTAATTTAGCCTCTCTTTGCCTCAATTGCCCCAATGAGAGAATGGAGATTTGGTTTTCCATCTCATAGACTTGTTGAGAAATGCAGGCAAAGCCCTCACTCAAAAAAAAAAAAAATACAGCATTTGTTATCGGTTCCTTTCTTCAGAAAGTTTGTGGAGAATTATGAAGATTGTTTTTTTTAATATTATGATGTTGAATATATGCCAATTTCACTTTCGTTTGTATTTGGAAGAAAATTCCGATTGTCTCATCTATGTCACTGTATTATGAATTGATGATACCTATTTGTCATAAAAGCTATGTCAAATGAATATCACAAAAACCATTTGAAAAAAATATAGTGAATCCTGAAGGTTATGGAACACTCTGTTCTAATCTCTTTAGACACTGTGTACATACTTGCAGAATCAGGCATGAATAATAAGCACTGAATTATGCAACATCTCAGTACACTTACATTTGTTTTATAAATTCTACCCACTATAGCTATATATTTCACTCTAATAAAGCTCTCTAATCTTTTTTCCTTAAAAGATTTAGAAGACTAAATAGACATGAGGGAGGAATGGAGACAATGATTTGAGCTCATAGATCAATCCCCAATGACTTTACCAAAGAAATATAATAAAGAGAAGAAATTGATTCTAGCACAAGATTCCATAAACCTAAGACAGTGAAATTTCTTAGCAAAGACTGGGTTGAGGGCAAGGTCTGTGACTTGCTGCTTGAAGGGAAAGCCCACATGTATGCAGTAGGAAGGGTGTCCAAAACACCCACAGACGATTTTCCCTTGGAATCACCATTTTGATGTGGAATGGTGAAGCACTGGGGAAGGGAGAATGAAGGAGAGCTGAGCAGATCTCTCTATCACGGAGACTGAGAGGAGCAGCCCAGGTCGCAGAGGCTGCACAGAGCAGCCCTGTCCCAGTGCCCAAGGATTTGCATTTAGCCAAATATCTGGTGGAGAAAAAGGCAAAAATGTCTTCAAGAGGATTCAAGGAAAGCATAGCCGTGGCAAACAGAAAAGAATTACCTTCCCTTCTGCTTGTCACAATGAAAAAAGCAATACAAGCTTTTAGGTACAAAAGTAATACTTCCCATAAAAATAGCAAACAATAACAACAAAAAAGATAAATTACCCAGGCATATATTTAAAAAAAATGAAAGCTAATTTAAAGACAAATAGAATAAGAACAGATCAATAGATACTATTAAGTAGGAAGATGTTAACTCTCCCTATGTTAATGAATACATTTAACATGATGTAGTAGAAAGCAATAGATTTGAGGGACACAATTTAATAAGACTATTTCAAGATGCACATAGAAAATAATCAAAGGATATCTAGCAAAGTTCAGAAAAATAACAGCGTAGGGACACCTTACTACATGATACATATTTAACATGATGCAATTAAATATATTTTGTCTAAAAGACACTTCATTCTCTAAAACCAAAATCTATGATTTCTCACTAATATGACTTCTGTGATATTTAAATGAGAGGAAGTATAATGGAGAAGGAAAAAAGAAGTAAAATTATGCAAAAAGACCTCACTTTACATAGGAAGAGCCAATGACTCAGTTTTACTTATGATTTCAGTAGAAATAATTAGATTTGGCATGTTTTGCTTTATTAAACCATAACAAATATTATAATAATCTATCTATATCTATATTCCAAATCATCAGAGGAGACAAAAAATGAGAACACAAAAATCTTTAACACCAAAATTCTGACAGGGGTTTATATTAGGAAATGAGATAAAAAATTTATCATATTAAGAGGTTTAAAATGAAAGAACATATAATGTGGAGATAAGTCCTCCCCCAAAATTTGATGAAGTTCAATATATATATATTTTTTTAATACAGAATTCTTACTTAACAGAAAATAAAGAATGTTAATAACATAATAAAGATTATCACAAAGAATAGCTAATATCCTAAATAATGGAGGTGTCCTCATTAAAATCAAGAAAAGATAAAGACATCTAACTTTCTTCTGTTGTGAATGGATTAGCCAGGGTAACCGAACATAAAAAACATTTTTTTAAATTAAAAAATAGAATAAAAATTTGAAATACCAATTATTGTAGCTTACCTTGAAACCACAAAAGAGACAATTACAAAAAGATTTGAATAACTCTACATGTAGTGTTGATCACCAACAATATATAGGACTACATAAACAGAGGTTGTGGAAATAATGTTACTTTTTTTTCACCATTTTGTTCATCTACTTTTTATTTTTCTTCCATCGCAGAGTATTTTATTAAATTTTTAATGAAAGTTACTTCAAAAATTTGTTAAAATAAATTATACACTAAAAGAAAAAATTACAGTCACTTCTATAACTGCAGTCTAATGAAATACTAAAATTATATTAATGCCCAAAGGTTTTAATATTTGCCTTAGATGTTTACAAGTATTATTAATATATTGTACCTCATTTACTTGTATGAAAAAAATACTCTGATTTTACTTGGAGGTAGAAATTTGGGATCCAGAATTCTTCACTGTGACTGACTGAGTTCTTTAAAAATTTACATAATTAGAATTCATCTTATTCCTATCCCTTTTCCTCTCTCTCTCTCTCTCTCTCTCTCTCTCTCTCTCACACACACACACACACACACACACACACACACACCTCTAAGGCACTTCACGTGCATTATTTCATTTTACATTAAATATGTTTTTCCAAGCTATTCCCCTTTTTAAAAAAGAAAATACAGCCACAGAGAGGGCAATCCTGATTTGACATGGATCTCTAAGGAAGGAAGCAGCAGCATTGAGTTTTATGCCCATTTCTTACCTCTTACAAAATACCCAGAGATGGATCATTGAAGACATGAGTCTTTACAAAAATGATATTCTGATGAGAATTATCTTGAGCACTTGATTAAAAACTACAAAGGGAGTGAAACAATTCTTCCCACCTGACTTCCTAAATGTCACTGGTAGATCTGGGTAATGCCAGAAATAGAGATCAGATCATTAAGAATATATATAAAGCCTTTCCCAAGGGAGTTCCACCTAAAAGTTTGTCTCTGGAATGGTTCCGGGTCATTGTTCCGGGTCACTATATTCATCTCTAGTCCCAGCCATAAATAAAACAAGCACAACTGAGAGAGAGTGATTTACAAATAAATGTTAAATTTGTATCTCCTTGTGTAACAGTGAAAATTGTTATTTTCATAGGGACAAATCTTATATTCCTTTCCATGCTAATAACATTGAAAACCAGAAATATATTTTACATTTCTACATCTCACAGGTCAATATATTCAGGAAACAAGATAGGATTAACTTGGGGAAATGCTTATACCCACATTCTTATTTTTCATGTGAAAGAATTTCTAGTGCCTGAGCCACAGACCAGAGTGATTGAAGAAACTCTTTACTGCTGGGTTCTATGTATTACCAAGTATTGCCAGGGATGAGAACCATGGATGTAACATGACACTTCAGGATTTTACTCAACCTAGTTCCCCCGAAGTTCATTCTCTCCAATAGGAAGAGGAATTAATGATGTCTTTAGTAATCTTTGGAGAAATAGTTAAACTTGCTCAACTCAGCTGCAGCATCCCGAGATACCAGCCTGGCCTCAGATCCACACATCCTGGTCCTCTATCTGTCTCATGGTAAGGGGGCCACTCAGGGTGGGGAAACTCTAGTTTTCCAGTGCTATTTATGGGATGACACATTAATAAGACCACTTGCCCATGGATCTAAAGTTGTTTTCAAAACAACTGGATCAATGATGAAGGTCATGCATTTATCACTCTTATTGGATCTGGAAATGTGACTACATGGGCTGCAGTCCCCTTCCCACACAACTCCAGGAGTGTGAACTTTACCTTCACAGCTGAGAACCAGTGACCAGACTTGTACAACAAGCCTGGTGTGCATGTACATTCGGAGTAATTATGGGGGTCAGGGTTGGTGATAGAGGTGAAGAAGATAAACCGAAATGTGAAACTTAAATGTAATTGTTCCTCATTAAATATTAGGCCATTGTCCATAATCCATCTGCATCTTTTAAACCCACCCTGCACTCTATGAGTTAGGGAGTGCAGATAGTTGATGGTAGAATGTCATAGTTAACTCCATGAAAATGGAAGTCAGACAGGACTGGTGTCAATTCCTGTTCAGTCATTTATGGGTGGGTTGACTTGAGGCAGGTCACTGAACCTCTCCAAGTGTACCTGACTCTCTGAAAAACGAGGGTTCACTTTTTGAGTGTGACATGAGAATTATGTGACATTTGGCTTGTGAACTGTCAGTATGGTGTTTGGCACATGGTAGACAGTCGATGTTAGCTACTATCACCACTTTGTAAATGAAGCCCTGACAGAGGAAACAGGCAATGTGTTTAATATCATAAGTATACAAAGTGGCAGAATGGGGCTAATATACATTGGTTTTAATTATCTTCAATACCATACCCACTTTCATTCCTGTGAACTTCAGTCAAATTAGTTCCCAGGAATTTAATTGCTTTCTTTGCACATTCAATTCTGTGTCCTTGAGCTATCTACATCCCATCTTTCTGTTCTTCAATGCTGTTTATCAGATCTATTAAAATTATGATTACTTTATTTGTACATATTTATGGAGCACAGTGCGATAATATGTACGTGTATATAATGTATAATTATCAAGTCAGGGCAATTAACATTCCCATCTCCTTATCATTGCTTCGGGTTTGGAGACTTTGAACTCTTCTACTTGTTCAAAAAATATATAACAGCTGATTGTGAACCATAGTCCTCACACTCTGCTTTAGAACACTAGAATGTATTACTTCTATTTGTGTTTGGTACTCGTTATACAACCTTCCTTCCTTCCTTGCTCCAACCCTTCCCAGCATCTAGTCATTACTACTATACATTCCAAATGACTTCTCCCTCTCTCCCTTCTCCCCTCCCCTTCCCCTTCCCCCTCCCCCCTGCCCCCTCCCCTTCCTCCCTCCCGCCCTCTCTCCCTTCCTTCCTTCCTTCCTTCCTTCCTTCCTTCCTTCCTTCCTTCCTTCTTTTTGTGTAGTACTGGGAATTGAATCCAGGAGTGTTCAACCTCTGAGCTAGACTCCCAGTCCTATTTTATTTTTATTTTGAAAGAGGGTCTTGCTAAATTGCTAAGGGTCTTGCTAGGTGGCTGAGGCTGGCCTTGAACCTGCAATCCCATGTACTGGGATTACAGGCATGTGCCACCATGCCCTGCCCAATTGCTACACCCCCAGTCCTTTTTATTTTTTGTTCTGAAACAGGGACTCACTAGGTTGCTGAGAGTCTTGCTAAGTTTCTGAGGCTGATTTCGAACCTGAGATCCTCCTATCTCAGTCTCCCAAGTACTGGGGTTACAGGTATGCACCACCACTCCTGGTTTCAATTGAGTGTTTTATGCTATCTTTCTTCCTCCATGAATCTCTTCCAGATCATCATGAGTTATTTGCTCGTTCTTTAACAAATATAGCCAGCACCTCTTATGTGGAACTCATCACAGATTTCCAAGGATCACAATCAATTTTTAAACTATCTGGATCATCTTGCTGTATTTTATGTTCTTGGTTAAAGAGATTTGCCCCTTATTTCTTTATGTAGAATATGCACTTAGTAGAATATGCACTTAATAAGGGCTTGCCAAATTTTAAAAATTAATGAATCTGCCAATATTCACAGAGAAGGCATTGCATTTCTTTTTAAAACATTGAAATAATGAGATTGTGGAAACAATGACTAAGTTAAATCCAATTAAAATGCCATAGTCTTCATGTAAGAAGGAAATAATGCTCGAGGATAAAAATGAGTTGGCACCAAGCAACCTCCCACCCAAGTGGTACTTCTATTATATTTGGTCATCAGTTATGCGGCTCCTCCAAATGTTTCATAGAGAGATTTATATTGAGCAATTAGTACTTGGTACTCAGTGTCCAGCTATGAGTTGAGAGAAGCCTTATTTCCTGTATTATTGCTAATCCTCTTACCAAAACCCCAACAGTTACTAATAAGTTTTGGAGTCATCACACAGATGATGCTGAAAAAAAAAAAGGTATTGCATTGTAATGCAGATGGAAGGAAATGATTCCTATCTTGATTTAAAGCAGAAATAGAGCTCGATCCTAGTTCTGATTCCCATACACACGGATTTTTCCATTAGCCATTGTTAGTAGAAGTCGGTTGCCTCAGTCATATCCTATTTACTCATTCATGGTAAAATGCTTAGTTTTATAGTTTTGCTACCCCAGAAACCCCCATACTCAGAGATCGAAGGGTGGGAGGTCTATAGCCAATGATCGACTGATTTGGATTTACTAAGAATCCAGTCCCTTCACTTAGAGGTGGGACCACCATGGTACTATTGCTGCCCCAGGGTTCCTTGCAAGACCATGTTGAACCTTGATTTCAGCCAAACAATCCTTCCCCTGTGCCCTCACTATTCCTCTTTTGAGAATACTCCTTCAGCAAGTCATTTCCACAGTGGCCTTCTGTGAGCTGGGCTGTATTAAAGTCATACTAAGATACCTGTATTAACCATCTATTTTAGATTGTTGTCTTTACTTTTGTAAAAAAAATTTACATTCTTTAACAAGCAAACACCGAATCATTTTAGCCTCATGACTAAACTGGGTAAAAGGAAAAAAAAAAAAAAGATGAGTTCCACATGAGCATGCAAATTAAAACTTTTTAGAGAAAAATCAACCAAAAAAAGTAAATCAGATTAAAATGTTTTCTTCTGATAAGAGTAATCCATCCTTTTTTGAAAATATATGACTACAGAATGTTATTTTTAAAAGTAGCTGTTGCAATTACCATATTTTTATATAAATATTTTTCTTTATTTTTGGTCTTTCCAACTAGTTTTTATTAGATACAAAATGTACTATGTACAAAATTTTACATCGAGCTTTTTTGTGCTTTTATTGGTGCATTATAGCCTCATATCACAATGAAATTCAAGTTGACAGTAACATACATGCACACAGCACTTGGTGCACCCCCCACCTCCCCCCTCCAATAGAGAGTACTGAGATTGACTTTGGCATATTCTCATGTGTACACATGGTCAATGGTTGTAATTCCATTAATGAACTTCATTCTTCCCCTTCCCCTTCCCTGACTCCACTGAGGCTTCTCCACCATTGTCTGGAGGCCCTTTTGTATTCTCATTACTCCCTAGCTTGCGCATATTAGAGAAAACATATGGCCCTTCTCTTTCTGTGATTGGCTGATCTCACTTAACATAATGCTCTGCAGGTCCTTCCATTTTCTTGTAAATGATATTATTTTGTCCTTCTTTATTGCTGAGTAGAATTCCATTGTGTGTACTTCCCATAATTTTGTGATCCATTCGTCTGTGTACATCGAGCTTTTATTTCTTTAAAATTTTGATCTGATAATTTTGAATATATTGACTATTCTGTGAAACTGTGGACCTACTTGCAACATCACAACTCATTTCTTCCTGTGACAAAGGAAGAAGGGGGCTTCTTCTACCAAGGACCAATGTCTCTACATATGCTGAGGTTCATCTTCATCTCTTCTTGCCTTCTTACAGACTATGCTCATCTGTGTCCATCTTTTGTACCTTCTAATTCTAATGAGAATTTTCATGGTGTTTCCTACCTATGAGCAAAGTGATAAAGTGCAAAATTCTCTCTGGTCCAAAGGTTCCTCTGGCTTATTCCCTGTCTCTCTACTCATTTCATTTCACCTACTCAGTTCCTCCCTCAGACACTTTCCTTCTGCTCTTAGTTTCATGGAAATAACTTGTCCCTGTTTTTTCCCCTTTGTATCTTGGTCACTTTTTAAAAGAATCTTGTGGTTCTTCCTCCTGTTTGCACTTTCTAAATATAATATATATATATACATATATATATATATATATACATACATACATATATAATTTACATATATATGTATACACACACACACACACACACACACACACACACACACACACATACACACACACACATAATCTCAGCCTTCTTTCCTCGGCACACAGCCCAAATATTCAGCCCTTGGGGACATCTCCCATTAGATGCTCTACTCATGTTGCAAACATGATCTATCCACCCTGAGAACTCCTTGGCCTGTCATCCATACCTCAGGGATTGCCACCTATATTACATATGTGCTTAATGAGTTGGCAGTAAAGGCCTCCTCTGCCCACCCCCTTTGCTAAGCTCTTGACTCTGGAGTCACCTGAGACTAAAGCCAAAAGAAGGCTGAAATCCTTGCCTTCTGCCTCCCATTCCAACCCATCAGAGAGTTCTAGCACTTTTACTTCCAAAGAATGCCTTGGATTCATCTTGTTTCTGTCACCACTACCAGTATTCTAATTATACATCCTGTATCATCTGGTTTATGGCAATAACTTTTTCATTTCATGGACACGGAAGCGGATTCCAAATAGCTAATAAGTGGAAGATGACGGCAGACTCACATTCAAATCAGTCTGACAGCGTTCCTCCAAATTAAAATCGGTCTATCCATGCGCAACATGATTATTTAACTGGCAACAAAGAAAATCTCAGTAAATTTCCAAATGTACACAGAGGACAGTTTAAATCCAAAACAAAAAACCAAACAATTCAAAACTTCTTTCAGAAACATTGCTAGATAACTTCTTAATGATAAGGAAACTAAATCTAAAATAAGGCTAAAAAGTAATCAAGAACAGTAAGAACCCAGCATTGGAAAATTACAAAATCCCATCAAAACTAATCCAATGAAGCTGGGCGTGGTAGCGCACACTTGTAATCCCAATACTTTGGGAGGCAGAGACCGGAGGATCCAGGTTCGCGGCCAGCCTCAGCTGTCTCTATCTCTCTCTCTCTCCCTGTCTCTCTTTCTCTCTACTTAGAGAGGCCCTCCGCAACTTTGTGAGACCCGGTTTCAAAATAAAGTATAAAAAATAGGGCCGGGGGTGTAGCGCAGAGGTAGAACGCCCCTGTGTTCAATCCCTGGTACCGCAAAAAAAAAAACTAATCCAATGAATTATTTTATATGAAAATAAATTTAATATCTCAAGAATGACTAAAAAGTCTGAATATTGATCTCTCAACCACTATTTTCAAATAAACCTCCATAAGGCAAAAGATAATATAAACATATAATTTGAAATTAAAAACCAGAAAAATAATAAATATAATTAAAAGTAAACATACTCAGTAGACTACTGAAATACACAATTGTTCCCATATTTTAGTAGGATAAAAATCATAAATGCCAATTTAAAATTACATTTAAGACTATAATCATAAATATTAAGGAGATTAAAATTATAACACATGACACTACAAACACCCCCCATACATATCTTAGATTTAAAAATGAATATTCAATGAAAATATTTCTTAGTAAAATGAAATTTATTTTAGTTCATTTAGGAAGAAATAGTAAACATGCCATGTGGTAGATCTATTGAGGAAAGTCTGAGTAAAGACTGTTTTCACATTAGTGAATAGAACTTTTTCTGTACCTCTATCTCTAGAAACCATCACAATGTTGGAAACTTGAAGGGCAGTTTCATTCTTGACCTTTACTGGACAGGGACAATAGTATAGATTAAGACCTACATATAATTTAAATATTAAAAAGAGAAAAATAAAGATAGCCATTTGGTAAATAAGATGTGATATACCTTCTACCCATAAGATAAACTTTCCAAATATATACATATGGAAAACTAAAGTTTCATATAACTAAAATTTGAAAAATATTAATGAAAATTGAATTTAATTGCCATCACACATTGTGGGTACTCATGAAGGAATATTTGTAAGGATAATAAAGACTGTCTTTTAAAGAAAAAACTATATGCATTTTATTTTATACATTTATGATTATTTATAGTTCTTACTACCACTTCAGCAAAATCATTAGTAAGGTTGTTGAATCAAGATGTTGCCATACAGCCGGGCGTGGTGGCGCACACTTGTAATCCCAGTACTTTGGGAGGCAGAGACCGGAGGATCCGGGTTCGCGTCCAGCCTCAGTGTGCATGCGCGCGCGTATGATCTATCTCTCTCCTCTCTCCCCTCTCTCTCTCTCTCTCTCTCTCTCTCTATCTATCTAGTGAGGCCCTCCGCAACTTCGTGAGACCCGGTTTCAAAAATAAAGCATAAAAAAAATAGGGCCGGGGGCAGTAGCGCGGAGGTAGAATACCCCTGCGTTCAATCCCTGGTACCGCAAAAAAAAAAAAAAAGATGTTGCCATAAACTTATTTTGTTGACAAAGATGCTAGACAGTGTTACGTTATTGTACTTCTCAATTATTTTTTCATTTCATCCAAAATCGATATTATATTAATATTTACTTTCTCATGAAACAACACAATGGTAGTTTTTTTTTTTTTTGCGATACCAGGGATTGAACCCAGGGACGTTCTACCTCCACGCTACACCCCTGGCCCTATTTTTTTTTTATACTTTATTTTGAAACCGGGTCTCACAAAGTTGCAGAGGGCCTCACTAAGTAGAGAGAGAGAGAGAGAGAGAGAGAAAGAGAGAGAGAGATGAGGCTGGCCACGAACCCGGATCCTCCTGTCTCAGCCTCCCAAAATACTGGGATTACAAGCTTGCACAACCACGCCTGGCTTGGTAGTTTTTAATGTTCTTTCTTTTTCTTCTAAAAATTTTCAATGTGACATATTACCAAGAAGAAGAAGAGAAAAAGGAGGAAGAGGAGGAGGAGGAGGAGGAGGAGGAGGAGGAGGAGGAGAAGGAAAAGAGAGACAAAAATATGAAAACAACAGCCAAAAATTTAGCTGACTAAATCATTTTTTGAAGCTTAGAAAAATCATATTTTCTAAAAATTTAAAAATATTTTTGACCTTTTCCAATGTAAAATAGCCAAGTAAATCTGTTTGTGTTTTGAAATTATTCCAAAAATCTGTGGATGGCACAAGTTCAAAATCAATTTGATTTTCTGCCAAAAATCACAATTTGTTTCTAGTACATCTTGTATCTATAATAAATCAAATAGTTTTTACAGAATTTAGATGGTCTTATCATTGTGTGTCTCAGTATGGTTTTGTGGTCAACTTTAATGTGTGTATCATAAGATATTTCATCTTTTGGTTGATTCAAAAAGTCTCATGTAATTTTAGAATTTTTCCAAAGATCATCATTGCTATTAGTACAGTTACACTTCAAAAAACTATATTTCTAATTTTCAGTCAAAATTCTGACTTGTGCCTCTAATACATAAACTTAATTATTGGAAAATTAATTAAATGTTCCTAAATATCTATATAGAATAATTCATACATTTTGTATTTAAGAATCTATCTAGCCGGGCGTGGTGGCGCACGCTTGTAATCCCAGCACTTTGGGAGGCGGAGACTGGAGGATCCAGGTTCGTGGCCAGCCTCAGCTCTCTCTCTCTCTCTCTCTCTCTACTTAGTGAGGCCCTCCGCAACTTCATGAGACCCGGTTTCAAAATAAAGTATAAAAAAATAGGGCTGGGGGTGCAGCGCGGAGGTAGAACGCCCCTGGGTTCAATCCCTGGTACCGCAAAAAAAAAAAATCTATCTAGTTGCTGTATAACAATTAGTATCATGCTATGTGCTTGTTACTAAAAGAACATATATGCAAATTTGAGAGTAATATGATTTTTTCACATCGCAAATGTTTTTTTGGTCACTGTGTGCAACTGTTGTACACTGTTAAGGACATACTCACTTGCATGCATCCCAGGAGTACATAGAGAAGCAAGAAAATGGAAACTAGTCTCTTACTGGAAGCCAGACTCTTTGGGGCCTATGCTCTCTAAGAAAAAGATTTACCAGGCTACTTTAATTCACTTTTATCTGTTGCTCACCGTTTGTTTCACAGTTCAGAAATGGGTGGCAGCGCCACCCATACATCTTCCGGGTGTTACCTATAGTGACATTTTGTTTTGACTGTTAGGGCGAGAGATGTGGAGGACTGTTTCCCAGGGCTGAGTGATGATGTGTGTCACAGGGGTCCTCTTGCCCAGGTCTTACGTGGTACTGAGGTGAGAAGCCAGTCTACCACAATATGCCAATACAGTCGTCCCTCAGTATCCATAGGGGATGGGCTGCAAGAGCCCCACAGATACCCAAATCTGCAGATACTCAAGCCCCTTACATAAAATGGCTTATAACCACTTTCATATAACTTAAGAACATCCTCCCATATACTTTATTTTTTTATTTGTTTTGGTGCTAGGGATGGATGGAACACAGGAGCATTCTACCTCAGAGCTATTCCCCCAGCCCCTTTATTTATTTATTTGTTTGTTTATTTATTTATTTTGAAATAGGGTCTCACTAAGTTGCTGAGACTGGCTTTGAATCTGTGATTCTCCTATCTCAGCCTCCCAAGAACTGGGGTTAAAGGCATGTACCACCATTCCCAGTTCCTCCCACATACTTTAAATAATTTCTAGATTAGTTATAAGGCTTAATACAATGCAAATTCAATGTAAATACTTGTTATACTATATTATGTGGGGAATAATGACAAAAATAAAAAAAGACCCAGAGGTGTTCAGAACAGACGCAATTTTTTTCTCTAATATTTTTGAGCCATAATTGGATTCATGTATGCAGAACCCATGGATACAGACAGCTAACTGTGTTTTGAGGATGAGAGAGAAGAAAATTAGAAAATTGGGTCTTTGCCTCTCTGCAATAATTACTCCTAGAAAACACCTACCTCCAGAATTCTTAATTGAGACAAAAAAAGAGACCATTTGACTTAGGTCATTTTTCGTTGGCATCTCACTGAGGATTTGATGGGCAAAACAGAAACCTCTCTATCTGCACATTTTAGATGTGCAGATTTTAATGTAGGGATTCTGAACACAGTTCAACATGTGGTTTGATGGAGTTCAAGGACGTCACCGCCAAATATCTCAACCTCTAACTCTGAAATGGGAGGTGCTTGGTGGTTTTCCTGAAAGCTGCTACAATTCTCAAGACTATTTGGGAATTTCCACCAACTACTCATAGGCAAAAGTAAAAATATCAAGATGTTCTCAAGAGCTTTCTGGTAAATTACTGTAAGTCTCCTGTCTATTCAATTATCTGGCTATAACTGCCTCTAGAGGAAAAGGGCTTCCCCTTCTCTTCAGCCTTATAAATCTTGCACTCTCATTAGCAAATTCTGACCCTTTTTTTTTTTTTACCTCTAGGGAAGAAGACTGGTTAATATGTAGTTGATACTGTTCTTCTGCATCCATAGAAGAGAGTGTAGGCTCTTATGATGCCAAGTTGACTACAAAAAAGTTCAACATATGTATGCATATGTTGGATTTTTTGTATATATATGTATATATGTTATATATAATATCTATTTCATATATGTATATTTCATTTACAGTCCAAAGTACCCATATCAAAGCACTAGATGCATTCATTTTTAGTAGAGAAAAAAAGAAAATTTATTTTTAGAAATGCCAATTACAGCCAAGCGTGGTGGTACATGCCTATAATCCCAGTACTCGGAAGGCCGAGACAAGAGGATTTCAGATTCAAGGCCAACCTCAGCAACTTAGTGAGACCCTGTTTTGAAATTTAAAAAATAAAATAGGCTGGGTGACTATAGTTTAATCTCTAGTACCCCCACCCACACAAATGAGTGCCAATTTCAATATAGCTATGAAATCAAAATATTGAACTATTCATACTGTTTTTACATAGATATGTGAAGATATTAAAATATTTGACAGTTTCTGTTGCAAAGATCTCTTAATGTTATCATTAAATTGAGAAAGGTTTTAAGAGTAAATTCAATGATACCCATTTTGTTTTCATATATTTACTATGCATGAATTTGTTTTGAGCTATGCAAAATAAACATGTACCATATAATTTAAGAAGTAGTTTATTGGGTGGGAGGAATTAAACTTTTTAATTATTTGCTTTTGCTATAATGGTATGCCACTGGAAATATATTAGGATTGATTTACAACTTGAAAGTGCTTAGTAAATTATTAACACCATTAATATTCATAGATATTTTCTTTGGCACTGTTCCAGAGAAGTATACAACAGGTTATTTCTGGAGAGATGATTTATAAAGAATTTTAAAAGCTAAGCATTTATAGCTTGAATAAACAGGGCAATTATGCACATATATAATACATTTTAATAAGTAGGAAAGCTTATCACCTACTATAAGGAACTATATCTAAACTCAAGATCATTCATTTATTCAAAATTTATCAGATATGTTAAATACAGATAGAGTCACTGCATCGTATGTGTATGCAATTAAATTAATAAGTGTATATGTTGTTAAATATCTGTCTTAAGCTAATATGCTGAAGATAAATCTACAGACAGAGATAATCATATAACTGTGACAGTGAAATTACAGTCAACCTCCTTTTTCCATGAGGGCTAAATTCTAAGACCCTCAGAGGATGCTTGAAACCAAAGGTAGCACCAAGACATATATATTCTATATTTTTGGCTATACAGAAGCACTTAAAGTTTATTTTTTAAAATTATTAGGTAGGCCGGGCGTAGTGGCACACGCTTGTAATCCCAGTACTTTGGGAGGCGGAGACCGGAGGATCTGGGTTCGTGGCCAGCCTCAGCTCTCTCTCTCTCTGTCTCTACCTGTCTCTCTCTCTCTCTCTCTCTCTCTCTCTCTCTCTCTCTCTCTACTTAGTGAGGCCCTCCGCAACTTCGTGAGACCCGGTTTCAAAATAAAGTATAAAAAAATATAGGGCCGGGGATGTAGCTCGGAGGTAGAAAGCCCCTGGGTTCAATCTCTGGTACCACACAAAAAAAATATTAGGTATAGTAAGAGGTGAACAAAAATAAATAATAACAGAGGCCAATACCATTATAAAATTATATAAATTTTATGTTGCAATATAATTTTGAAAATATATTGTAATAAATTTAAAAGAGTATAAATTATATTGTAATTATAAAAATATATTGTAATAAAAATTCTGTGTATGTGGTCTCAAGATATCTCATGGTACCGTTCTCCACCTTCTTCCTGTGGTGATGTGAGATGATACAATGCCTGCATGGTGAGATGAAATGAGAAAGACATGGGCATTGTGATGTGGACTTAGGCAACTACCTAAGGGTTACTCAAACACAAGCACTGAAATACTGTGACAGTCAATCTAATAACCATGATGGCTACTGAGTGACTAATGGACCCTTGTGCACACAGCCTGTATATGCGAGACAAAGGGTTGATTTATGTCCCAGGTGGAAAGTGCACCATGGAGTAAGATTTCACACACTACTCCAAACAAACTTATACATGGTTTATTTCTGAAACTTTCTATTTAATTGAGGCGTACTATGACTGACCATGGATAACTGAAATTATGAAAAGCAAAACCATGGATACAAAAGACTACTGGATATAAATTCTAAAATCCACGGATTAACAAGATGGTGTGATAATACAAAAATATTCATTTTGTTTCTGATTTTCTTATTTCTTGGGTAGGTATGTGGCCATGTCATCTACCATCAAAATATGTCATGAAAATTCTGTTAAGAGAGAATGGTAGGTAATGTTAATTATAGTGAGTCTCGAGGTTCAAACAAGGATGTACCCTCTCTGTGTGGATAGGAAAGGGCTGTGTAAAAGAGGTACTAACTAAAGTGAACTTTGGATGTTGAATCTATGTAGAAAAACAGTCATATGTGTAGAGAAGCCATTAACCTTCCAAGAGAAGGAGATAGCAAACCTTTTATGGACCTCCCATTCCCCTATTGAAACCCAAATATATTATATTGGAGGAAGATGCTCAGCACTTATCGATATATTAGAAATAACAGCATATTTGTTTAGCTACTATTATTTACTAAGATGTTAGTGGCAGTGAAGAAAAATTATATTTTTAAAAGGAGTTTAAAATTGTTAAAAAATCAGTGGGCCTCATAGAAAATTATGAAATACCAGAGGGCCTCAAAATAGAACACAAAAGTAAATAAAATCTAATTAGTATTCAACCAGTTTTAACTGAGTTAAACCTAAGGCCTATGGAATTCAATCAATAAGTAAAAATATTTATATTAATATGTAATATAAAGAACAGTAAAACTATAGGAAAGAATTCATTTTTAAATGATCAGTTGAGATATTAGGATGACTTAAGAAATATCTCCAGCATCATGAGTTTCTTTATTCTAATTTTGAGTACTTACCAGGTTTTTCTATCATCCTATAACTTTCTTGGTCTCCTCCTGTTGGCTTCATGAGTTCTAGTTACTACATCTGTTAGCAACTTTGGCACTTTTTTCTCTCTTGATTTCAGTAGACTTATCTATTTTAAATTAAGACATGCTAAATTTGTATCCCTAGTACAACATCGAATAGTGGTAGAAATAGGAGACATCCTTATACTTTTCATAATCTTAATGAAAATCCCTGCATTTTTTTCCATTAAGTAATGGGAATAAATTAAAGGCATCCTAAAATAAGTGTGTTCCTGGGAAGTTTCATTTGAAAATATGAAGGACATGCAGGAAAATAGGAAAGAGAACCCGACACATTGTTAATAATCTATGTTAGGAAATTTAATTTACTATAAAAGTAAAACTTATAATCTACACATCCCATGCAATAAAATAGAAGAAAATTGTCATTATTTTTCCATTTTGCTGTATTATTGAAACTGAGGAACAACATCCATTACCATGATTTCAGTTTGCTGATTATAGACATAATTAGATTTAAAATACCTGTCTTATAACTTTCTATTCAAACACATTAGTTAGAACTAATATCATAAGTTATTATTTGAAATAATTGAGGTCAATCTATTATACTCCTAAAATACTGTTCTGTAAATCTTTATACAATGACTCACATGTTGAAAGTATGAATGAGTGGGAAGGCAGCACTCTGAACTAAGGGCTCAATGAGGTGTATTTTTATGATTTTGCATCTATCTTTCTTTGAGACCTTGAGATACAAATCCATTTTAGCTGAACTTTGGATAGTCCATCTGTACAAGGAGAATGTCTTGTGTCATATCCTGTTCTCCTCTCCCATTTACATAACATGCTATTATGATAGGGAATGATGGAATGACATAAGATTAATTCTATTTTTTTTCACTTCTTGAAAACTTAATACCTTGCAAAGTCATAGAGAAGGCACCAGCTATTTCTCTTTGCCTGCCTTTTATCAACCAGGGAAAATGCAGTTTGAATTCTATTTCCTTTTTAAGTTTTCTTTTCCACACTTAAGAGAAAAAGAAACATGCACACACACACACACACACACACACACACACACACACACGATCTTATGTTGATAGATATTGTTAGGTAGCTAGCTAGACATTAGCAGGTGGGGTCAGCTAGGATGGACAGGAAGCAGAGACATCAGAAGGTTAAGCCCACTTGTCAAGCCTAACTTCTCACTTAGACCCTCTCCCCTTGAGAAGGGGGTGGAGAGACAAGGCAGGTCATTCAGGGGCGACCTGCAAAGGGCTGTCGACTCCCCCAAATGTAATATATATGGGGAAGGAGTGGTCCAGAGAGAAAGAAACCAGACACATGTTCCGTGCTGTGTTCCATTCCCAGAAACAGACCACTGTGGAGTAACTCCTTTGCCCCAGGCTACTTTCCATCCCAGAAAATAGCCTATAGCAGATGCTTTCCCCTGGAACCTAACCCCTTCCTCCTTTCTTCAAGGCCTTTTTCACTTGGTGTCTAAATAAACCTCCTGGATTCCCAATTTGTGCTTTCTGTTTGAATGCTTTCCATACAGAAAAGCAAGAATTGAAGTACCACGATATAATATTAAATCTCCCACCTGGTAACAGTATGAGTCTCTGTTGGGTTAGGCTAGGTTGTGTTGAGTACAAAAAAAAAACACAAAACAAAGAGCCAGGCGTGGTGGCACACACTTGTAATCCTGATATTTGGGAGACCGAGACCAGAGGATCCAGGTTTGCGTCCAGCCTCAGCTACTTAGTGAGACCCTGTTTCAAAATAAAGAATAAAAAATAGGGCTGGGGATGTAGCTTGGAGGTAGAATGCCCCTAGGTTCAATCCTCAATACCACAAAAAAAAAACACCACAGAGCAAAACAACAATAACAACAAAAACCCCTTAAGACCTCAATAACTTAAACAAAAATGTTTCTTTCTCGTGCAACTTATGCGTTAAAATTTGCGTTGCTCACTGAATGTATTCTAGGTCCTAGGTCTATGGAGTCTTCATCATGAGAGTCTGCTGTTCACTGCTTCAGTGGAAAGGAGTGTCTGGAGGGTCCGGCACAAATGATCCAAGACTCTGGCCTGGTCATGATACAAACCACCCCCTGCCATGTGTCACACAACTCACTGTCTAGAATAGTGCCCCAACACACAACAGTGGGGCGAGGAGTTCCATTTCATTCTTTCTCATTGTGATCAGAGGGAGGAGACGTGGATATCAGGGAGCATCTCTAAGGTCTCATTAGACAATGGCATTAGCTCAGAAATCATAAACACGTTTGCCTGTGTTAGCTTCAGATGCGACATAGTCAAGCTGATTGAGTGATTCTAGCCCTTATCATCAGAAAGATTATTTAAATTAAAGAGTAATTGTGATTCAACCAAAACTAAATGAAAATTTATTATTTGGAGGAGAAAGTGTAAAAAATTAGTATGACAGAACCTGGAGATAGCTGATCCAGAATTTATAAACCAGATTTTTTTAAAAAAATGAGTTGACTTTAGAAATCATTAAATTTAGTTATTTGCTTCCAATCACCAACATTTTCCAAGTTGATATATATCCTTCACTCTTTAACATCAGGAAAAATATATCACATCTGCAGAACCTTCTAGGAATCTTGTCTTGTCTTCCCTTGCCTATTCAGTCAAACTCAATCCCAGAACAATCTCCCTGTGATCCTCATCACTTCCTTCTTAGTTCTCATCGCATTTTCTGTATTCTTTGTGACCATCACCTTCCTCAGACTGTAAATGTTGCAGTGAGGGACCCAGCTGTCCTGTTAGCCCAGGTGTCCTTGGAACCTATCCACACGGTGACTGACCTGCCAACTTCTGAATTCCTCTGTGTTCTTGGTATCTGTAGCTCTACTTTGACACTCTGGGGCCACCATCATTAAACTTCCTGTGTACTTCTAGTGCTTTTTGAGTGCTAATTTGTTAAATATTATTAAACTTTTCCTAAAGAGACATTAAGGAAGTTTTTATCCAGAGAATCTTAGCTAGGAATCAGAGGTTTTTTTTTTTTTTTTTTTGCGGTACTGGGGATTGAACCCCAGGGCAGTCTACCTCCAAACTACACCCCCAGCCCTATTTTTTATTCTTTATTTTGAAACAGGGTCTCACTAAGTTGCGGAGGGCCTCACTAAGTAGCTGAGGCTGGCCACGAACCCGAATCCTCTGGTCTCAGCCTCCCAAGTACTGGGATTACAAGTGTGCACCACCACGCCCAGCTGAGGTTTGGATATTAATAATAATAATAATAATAATAATAATGGTGAACGCTTACCCAGCTCTGGCTATACACCAGGTAATAAAGTTTTGTGTATTTGAACACACTTGACCCAAAACTTTGAGCCAGGTTCTACTGTTATGCTCATTTTACACATAAGGGAATTAAAAATGCAAAGGATGAGCAATTTGCCTGAGATCAAATGGCTAATAACTGGAAGTACCGGGACTTGACCCCAGACTGTCTGGCACCAAAGCCTCTGCTCTTAACCATGATGCCCTCCCGTCTCATTACTGGCAAATTCTACTCTCACTGAGCTTTCTAATTTGAGGTTAGTCATTTTGCTTGTTTTGTTTTGTTTTCCTTCTGTATAAAAGGAAAAAATGAGTATTGGACTAAATGACCCACATGGAACTCGCTTTCCATTCCATGAGTTTATGAGTTAGGCTAGGAAAATGGTTCTAAGTCTTTAAGCTTTTAAATATAAGAATCTTCATCGCCTCTTCTCACATATAGCTGACAGAAGTGACACAGATTTCACTAATGACATCCTATGCTGTCATGTTATTATATTTCAAAGATAAGGAACTATTACAGGATAATGTTTAATGAAGAAGATTTACTCACTATAATTAATAGTAAACATGAATCAATTTCAAGAGTGCTGTGCCCAAGAACAACATGCAGCTCAAAAGCATTTGAACAAAGCACTCATAAATGGATCATAAATATCCCTGAAAACTTCAAAACTTCTGCTAACTTTTTTTTTCATCACTTCAACGTCTCTAAGAAGCAGTTAGACACAGCATCTTAATTTTATAAGTCAAACATGTGTGGGAAATGCTAAATTAAGCACAGTTAAATACATTTCTTATAAGCTTTACTATGATGATAGAATCACATATTTCTCTTGGAAGGAACAACAGCCTTTCCAAACTTACATGTCCATGGAACTTCTATTTCTTTTATGAATTTTCTGATGTAATTAATGGTCCCTGAAACATCTCCTAGGAAACAGGAAATGTTGATTTGGAGCTAAGATAACATAAAATAAAATTTTTAAAAAGTAGCAAGTTTGTTATAAATGTCTCAGGAAACTGAAATAAAATTTTAGCTCTCTTAATCATGTAACTTCCTTTCTTCTTTTTTTTTTTTTTGGTGGTACCATTGAACCCAGGGGCATTCTACCTCCGAGCTACATCCCGGCCCTATTTTTTATTCTTTATTTTGAAACAGGGTCTCACTAAGAGTTGCAGAAGCCTCACTAAGTAGCTGGGGCTGGCCATGAACATGTGATCCTCCGGTCTCAGCCTCCCAAGTACTGGGATTACAAGCATGCGCCACCATGCCTGGCTTAATCATGTAACTTTCTGATAAAATAATTGAATGTCCCTATTGCCTAATACAAATGTTAGCTGACAAAAATTAAATATACATATGTGTATATATACATATGTATACATGCACACCTATTATACATTTTTATGTATATATGTTTAAAATGCAAACCCTTCCTCAACTAATTGAAAACTCTCTTTTATGGAAGAACCCATGTTCTTAGAATATTTCATAGGGGTGGTAAGAATCATTTTGGCTAGGATAAAAATGTTTAGCGAAATATAATCTTCATTCTTTTTTCCTCAAGCTACAGCTCAGTGCTACAAAGGTCAGCCGTTATATTCCTCTGTGGATTCTTAGATTGTAGAACGAGGGAGTTTGAAATGATTTTTTCTGTCACCTGTTCCCAGAAAAACTGGCATAATTCAATAAGATGACTTCTCTCCTTTACCTCATTAAACTGGTAAAGCACAGCTAGATAGAATCTTAAGGTGTTTATGATTTTCCAGTTATAAAATAAGAGTCTTGGATTTCAAACTGTATTTGCCACAACTGCCTTCCCTCCCCACCCACTAGCCAAAATCACCCGTGTGCAGATAACGGAACACTGGAAGGAAAGTCTTTTCTATGTGCTGGAGGCCAGAATAAATAAGAGTGTCAAAGTGTAAATACACAACGTCTTTTTCTTTCCTCAAAACAATGATTGAAGGACAAGTACCCTTCATATCACCATGGCTTAAAATAAGTGACTTACAAAACAAGAAAGAAACAAAATATGAACAAAAAATAGTAAAGGAAAAGCAAGAGAGAAGTCAAAACCCTTCACACAGGAATTTTGGTGTGGTCGCTGATAATCTGGATTCAAAGGTTAACTATACAGCTCTTAAGAGGGGTCAGCAAAATACATTTTAGAGCTTCAGAAATCAAAATGGGAGTTTTCTATCGTAGGAGTGTCCAAGAGAATCCAATTGTTGTGTTTCTTTGCTTTTGCCTAGACATAGTTTATGCCCATATACTAGCTTTAGCTATGGGATGGTGGTCTCTGGAAATTAGAAGTTCTATGTGTATTTAATTGATTAAATTTTGAGAAAAGCAAAAATTATAACTTAAAAATAATAGTTTGGTTGGCAATTTTTTTCAGAGAGTCTGACAAAGGGATGCATTATATAACACTAGTATATATACCTAGGGTAGTATAATCAAACTTCATAAACAGACTGCAGAGAAATAAGAGGTAGTTTTTGAAGTAAAAAGAGATATACTCAAAGAAAAGATTAGTGGCCTTCCAATCTCCCAAGTGAAACAAAGAAATGGGGCATAAGAGCCTGGAGTGGTGGCTCATGCCAGTAATCTCAGGACTTGGGAGACTGAGACAGGAGGATTTCAAGGCCAGCCCCGGAAACATAATGAGACCTTGTTTCAAAGAAAAAAAAAAAAGGTCTGGGGCTATAGCTCAGAGGTAGAACACAACTGGGTTCAATCCCCAATGAGAAGAAAGAAAAAGAAAGACAGAGAGAGAGAGAGAGAGAGAGAGAGAGAGAAAGAAGAAAGAAAGAAAGAAAGAAAGAAAGAAAGAAAGAAAGAAAGAAAGAGAGAAAACAAAAAAACCAATATATTCCTTCTCCTAAATATCCTTATAACATTAAAAAATCATGACTTTTATTACAGACAAATAAAATAATAAAATAAATTATAAATAGTTTGCCATGAACCTCACCTCCTTCCATTTGAAAAGCACTTATCAAATTTCTAAATATAATTTTTCATTATGCTTCTTATCAGAGATACTGCCGGGGAAAGGTGTCATCGATACTATTTCAGATCTGTCATATATAATCTTCTAATCTGCCAACTTTTTGCAACTAAAAGATGAGCTCATGTGCAAGCTGACAAAAGGTGTTGATGAGTCTCGGCTTTCGTGAAGGTTGTGAAAAGTTTAAGTCCCCCCATTGTGCAGAAGCTCTCTGAATTGGCGTGGCGATTTCTATAATGACAGCTACTGTCAGGTGAGAGGGTAAATTATTCAGCTCGGGGAATGTTGTCAGTAGATGTAAAAGGGTGCTAGAAATAGAAATGGCCCCAGATATTGGAAAGAGTGACTTTTGTGAATTTATCAAATCTCCAGGAATCCTGGATGCTTCATTTTTCCCCCAGGTATGCCTTAAAACCACTACTTCTGCTGAAGATGACACTTTCTTTACCTGGGAAGGGAATAACTTAATCAGATTAGCTGAAATAGGAAAAACCCAGACACATCAATATGGAGATTCTCGTCCCTGACATTTTAAGTCTGAAAACTCCTGGTAGATTATATTACTACTAATTACTATTATTAGTAGCAGTCATACAAATATCACTGTTTAGTGTAGTACTTTAACATTTATATTCATAAATGTCCACAGCTTTCAATGATTGCTCTAGGTGGTCAACCAAAATAGATTGCTATTTACATTGGAATTTGGGTAATTATTGTCTCTAGCAAGACAGGGCCTAAGAAGTAAGGCTTAGCTCTCTTTAGACACCCATACCAGGGGGATTTAACACAATAGAAGTTACCCAAAATCTTTAGCTGACTTTGATATCCTAGATAAATATTATAGGAGTAATGTCAGCCTTTACCATTAGTTGGAAGTCTTAGGGCAGTTCCAGAAAGCTTTTATAGTTGCCATTTTGTTTCACTTATTTGTTTCATATACCATTTTGTTTTTATAGTGTTTGATTTTTAAATGTCTGGATTTCCTGCCTGTTTTTAAAAATTGGAGACTTCACCTAAAAATCAAATTTCCATCTTCTAAGAGAAAGTAGAATATATGGGAACACAAGAACCACATTTTAAAATGGCCAAAGTGAACCTTAAAGGAATACCTGTGACCCTTTAGACATGTCCTCAAGTCACGCTATCTCTCTGGCTGGCTTCACATATTGAGAGTACCTATGGTCTGGTCTCCATAAAAATCAAAATCTAAAAATTTTGCAAGTCAATGAGGGGATTCAAGTAGCAGCCAATTCTTACAGGTAAGAAGAAAAAAGCAATAGTCCTTCCCTAATTGGTACTTACAAGAGTATTCAGAAAGTTACCTAGAATCTGAGAAGTCTGACAATAGCGAATGAATGAGACCTTTTAGCATTTTTTTAACCCACTTGCCTAGGAGGTCCCCCAAAGAGATGCTGACAAGCCTAAAGAAGGAGATTATCAGGAGAAAAATGGATAAGATATTGGAACTATAGAGATTATTAGAAGAGAAATGGACAAGTTCTTCAACATCAACTACTAGGACCCACACACATGCTAAGTTATACAATCTGGGGCTCCTGGAAATGGAAAGGAGCTTGGTAAACAATGAACGGAAATTATTTCCTGAACTGGATCCCACTATCACTGTTGGAAAAACAGCACATATAGCTTGAAACTGAACCCCAGTAGATATTGGCCTTGGTCTGATTGGTACTGGAATCAGGCAGTGGGGCCTCGCTTAAAGATAGGGCTCCAGGGACCCACTGTTGCTATGAGGGTGAAAAGGGATGCAAACCTAAGACTGAGCTAACCCAGGCAGCCATAATAATTGTGTGTTTCTAGAAGGATGACCCAGAGCATGGGCTCAGCAAAAGCACCTGATGGTTTTAGCCTAAGTGCAATTCCTGCAAGCAGTGGGAAATGTGGAGGAGAGAAAGTCAAATAGAGAAGCTTGGTTCAGAGGTAGTGGATATTCTTCACACGAGACCACAGTTTGGGTGCAGGCCGTACATGGTAATTCCCTTCTGTCCAGGGACTTCATGCTCAAAAGGTTCTACCATAAGGTTAAGTTTAAGAATCATACAGCTCCTCTAAGATACCTATAAGGAACTCAAAACTCAAGACAGCGCTGGCTGATAGTTTGTCTAGCAACCTGAGATAGAGTACATTTTATCTATTTCTATATCACAGAGTAAGTCACTACAGCAATCCTAGACCTGAACTCAAGCAACAGCGTAAATATCTGTTACCATACCTGAAATGACCTGAAGCTCATAAAGTCAGGGTCAGGCCTGCAGACCTGAACATTAAATCACAAAGCATAGGTCACCCTTTATCTATATGGACATCTGGAAATGTTATGAACCATAGAGGGCATCTCCTTAACAATCCACATTTAACATAGACATCACGGAAGCAGCAGAGAACAGAAACACATAGTATCAACTAGCTAAGTGTGAACTTCGCTTCCTCGTACATAGTAAATATAATATTAGTACCTACTTTCTAGGGTTGCTAAAAAAAACTTGACTAATTTATATAAAGTGTTTAGAAGTAACTCTTCACTACATAAATGATGGTGATAATGGCAACAACTAGATGGACTGTATTGGATGCAAATCAACTTTTGAAAACTTCATATAATAAAGCATGTTGAAGAATGGATTCTAGAAATTATTCTAGTTGATGGATCAGGCCAGGTGGACACATGGCTTCTCTTGACTAACTTCCACGTGTCCTTCTAGCTCCAGGGTGAAACCACTTCTTCCGATGGTCTTCCCTCACATCCTAAGTTAACTCAGGTGCTCTGGCTTTTTGTGTGGCCAAGATATTCCCTCATTCCATTATCATAGTACTGTTTGTGATTCATTGGGAGGAATATTTGATTTCTGTTCTCTCTCTCTCAATAAACTGTAAACTCCATGAAAGCTGAAGTCACTTCAATTTATACCCTACACCAAGCCGAGCACTGTGGAGATAGGAGCGCTCAATAAATACTTGTGAAATAATTAAATCAGTCATCATAGTACGCCTAACCATCAGTAAATCCTTCTGTTAAAAAACCAGCACTATCCAAAACCAGTGTGATATTTTTTCAACTATAGTTTCATATGAAATTATTATGAAGTATAAGTATAAGGCTACTGGTATTACATAATTTCAGAACAAATTTGAGAGATGTATAATGAGCCATATTTGGAAATCAGAAGGCTGGCTTCTGATTCATTAGAAGGAGTAAAAATTTTTCAGACATGGAATAAAGCAATGTACACATACAGCATATTACGAGACTCAATTGTTCATAAGAAAGGCAGCTGTTTGAATTTCTTATCCTCCACTTGGGAAATGCCGGGGTAAACATCATAATAAATACAGTCCTTTGTTTTCATGAATATTCAAGGAAGGAAGAGAAGAAACAAAAGCATAAGTAACCAAGCAGATAAGATCATATCAGATATCAAAAAGTACCATGGAAGAAAATGATTTTGGGCAATGGGATGAAGAGGACTTGGAGGTAGTGATTCGAGCTCTTTCAGAATTAGATGGTCGTGGATGGCCTATCTGAGGAAATGGCTTTTTATGTCAGATATAAACAATGAGCGTGGCTAGCACAGCAAAGATCTAGGGGGACACTCTTCCAGGCAAAAACTGTGGCAGGCATGAAGAGTGTGTCTGGCAAGCAAGGGAGACCTGAGAAAACACAGGAAAGAGTGGAGTGAGATGAGGTCAGACAGGAGGAGGGTTCAGACTCTAGGTTTTGAGGACAGTGGCGATCTGAATGTTATTGTGATTTCACTGGAAATCCATGCATTTGTGCCAGCAGATTTAAGTTATAAAAAAATAATTGCTATTATGAGCAGAACACACCCATTCTGTTATGAATGCTGAATGAGCACAGAGTAATATATATAAGAAACTTTAGACATCATTAATAGTGATGTTGTTGGAAACTGTGCCTCTTTTTCAATACTACATAATGATCTCAAAATCATTCTGGCTGAACACTTCAGTCTAATTGTTCTCTCTTCTACAACATCCCCTAAATGATTTTGTTGACAGATCAATAAAAACAGCCTTAATTAAGGCAGGGTAGGTCACATTTCACATCAAAGACAGCTAATGTAAGCTGGGAGCCCAAATTACCAAAGTATGGAAAAGTCTTCTATAGTAACCACAGCTTATATGACACCACCACTCAAGTCATCTTACAGAGGCAGCGAGGCTGTCCATGGATCATTTCTCCCCAATGTCCCTGCAGAGACGAAAACATCCCACACAAGATGTGGCTAACCATTTTCCCCTTTGTTTGCAACCAATTGAAATTCAGATTGAGAAACTAGGAAAGTTTTATTTTTCCTGATTTCATTTTGTTTTCTCACCAGAAAACTGTAGGACACACTTAGAAGTTACCTCTAGCTCTCCTTGTAGCATGTCATCAGAGTGAGGTTATAATTGATGCTGACTCTCAAACTGCCTGTGACTTATTGTCCACTGCAGAGTTGAGCTCACAGCACTCAGCCATTTGTTATAAATTCATACATAGCTTCGTGAGTAGGTCTCCTTGATGTCTCATTATGCTATTATCTTTAAATGCATATAACAATTACTGAGAGCACTGGGTGGTGTGGAGATTTTCCCAGGTCCCTAGATTCTTTTCAACCTTTGCAACCCATAAGCCAACTATGTATTATATGTAAATTATATATATTATAAACCATGTATTTTTTCCTGTCTGGATAGAATTGTTTTTGTATACTCTGTTCACTACTAGGTAGTGGTGAGAGTTGTATAAGGCAAGGTGATTTCTTTTAAGGGGAATAGAAGATAGTAGGGGGAACCAACCATCAGGTGATCCATTACATGTAACGCATGGGATTTGGGTGCTATAGAGATCTAGCCCACTCCTCTTCTTCCTCCTCCCTTTCTGCTTCATGCAAAGTAGAAGACATGGAAAGCCTCCTCTCATGAGGCAAAGTACAAGGCTTTGAAGGATAAAGAGAATTATCATGTGTAGAAGGAATCCCTTCTATACACAAGACTCCAGGCAGCATAGGGTTCCAGGGTGGATATGAAGATTGTAGGAAGAAAGTTACTTCTATAAAAGTAAGAAGGAAAGGTTGTAGATGGAGATGTTGGCCAGCTGTTGAAGAAGGAGTTGGGGTAGCCACAATTATTTCAGAAGTTATGAGGTTAGGTATTCTGAGAAGGAGTTGAGCTAGAGGATTTTGGAAGAACAACTGCTTGGGATTGCCAGTGTGGGAAGTGGAAGAGCAGAGGTTTAGACTAGAAAATGAGGTCATAAGCAAGTTAATAGTTTTTCAGAAAATGCTGAGGGGAAGGGCTTAGAAGTTTTGATGAGAAGTGGAAAAGTAGTTATGTCTGTATTATATGCCAAAATAACCATATTTGGGGTGAATTGACAGAGTTAATTCACTATTTGTTCCACAAAGGTAAATAAATTGAATTATAAAAATAGCAGCAGGTTTTAGAGATGTCAATGATTCTGTGATTGGGCACCAACTTAAAAATACTCCATTGTTTCCAGAGGAAATTTCACCACATATCTAATCTCCACTCAGCCTTCTGTGTTCCTCCTGCTGGGCAATATTTTCAACCTCTCCTATCAGCAGCTCTTTCTCCCAGCCATGGACTCCATCCATTCCAATTTCTTATGCGACTTGACTTCAGTTGTCTAAGTGTCAAGATTGCAAAACAATGCTTGGGGGAAAACCCTGCCTTTTTTGAAGGGGGTCTCTACAGCAGAATACCCAACTAAGTTGCATGTTAAAAGATACTAATGCCCAAGCAGGGCATGGGGTCACATACCTGAAATCCCAGTAATTAAGAAGCTGAGACAGGAGGATTGCAGGTTTGAGGATAGCTTTAGTAACTCAGGGAGAACTTTAGCAACTTAATAAGACTCTGTTTCAAAAAAATAAATAAAAGTAATAATAAAAAAAGGCCTGTGGAGGCTGGGCATGGTGGCTCATGCTTGTAATCCCAGTACTTTGGGAGGCGGAGACCAGAGGATCTGGGTTTGCGGCCAGCCTCAGATCTCTCTCTCTCTCTCTCTCTCTCTATTTAGTGAGGCCCTCCGCAACTTTGTGAGACCCGGTTTCAAAATAAAGTATAAAAAAAATAGGGCCGGGAGT